>RJWT010040152.1:0-12542 GCA_004365215.1 Cuniculus paca
CTCTGTGAACTGGGTGATTTATAACTATATCCCTAGGCTTCCACTGTCTTGATCAGGGAAGAAGATAGCTGCTCCTCCCTCTTTCCTACACTGTAATTACTGTTTTACAATTGAATGCCTTAATATTTACAAATAGTGTATATTTAATCTCCCTGATTTTTTCAGATGAATTTATACAGCTTTGTCTTACTTTTTCCATGCTGACACACAAAAAAATCCGTAAATGAAGGGAGGAAAGATTTATCATGGATCACAGTTCGTAGAGAGTTTAGTCTACTGTCAGGTGGTCCCAAGGCAAGGTAGCATGGCAGAACAGCACGACAGAGAAGAAACAGCTCAAGTCATGGTGGAAGGAAGCAGAGAGCGAGAGAGAAGCAGAGGCAGAGAGACAGAGAGAGAGAGAGAGACAGACAGACAGAGAGACGGAGAGAGAGACAGAGACAGAGAGCAAAGGGTCAAGAAGCAGAGACTGAGATAGGCTCGTCAAGGCCTACCTTTCAATGGCCCACCGCTTCCTACCAGGCTTCACCTTCCAACATCACATCTAGGTATAAACTCATCAGTGCACTAATCCAGGGATTACTATGATGTCCCCAAGATCCAATCACCTCCCCATAAACCCTCCTATCAACACATGGGGTTTTGGGAAAACATATATATATATGAGGCCTAACAAGCTTCATTAATTATTGCATGAATATCATCAGTAGTTAAATGTGTTGACAGATATGCAAAACCTACACTTGGTATTTTCTCTGCATTAGGTGACTACCTTAAAAGACTATTCTTTGTCTTAGAAATAAACTGGAAGTCAGGTACAATCAAATAGTTTAGCAATCAGCAAATTTTAAATCTTTGGAGACTCCACAACTAGACCAAGGAGAAAAAACAGGGTTTTGGCTACTTTGGTCTGAGTTTCAGAATAAGGGCTAAACCAATCAGAGAAGTAAAAGTCTAAAGAACCCATCATTTTAATGTTTAACTTCTCTTTCCTCCTACTTAGTTACAGAAACTTAAAAGATGCCTAGTCTGAGAGCTGTTTTTCTCATAAACACTTTTTTTTTTTACAACCTAAGGCTATTAGTTTCCCTTTGAACAAAACAAAGTGGTGTTTAAATTGCTTTAAAAGAAGAAGAAAAAATTCTTGTGATATTTAGCTCCTCCGTCTTAATTCCAAGCACTTACTCTGACAGAATAAATGTCTGTCCATTTTCTAAATTTTCCCTGCAAACCAAACCTGAAACACTGTTGGAATTAATTGAATAACTGCATATGCAGGAGGACCTCCAAGGATAATGAATCAGAAAAGCAATGAGAAAATGGAAATTGAGCCAAGCCCCAGTCACTTTAGACATTTTAGTTGTTTTTCCAATTTGCTGTTTCAATTGCTGAAAAGTCTCTTGAATGCTTCATTGTCTCACTGATCTACTAGGAAATGAGAGCTGCGTTAAGGATGGAAAAAAGAAGAAAACCCCCATTTTCACTGTGGCCTGAACACTGGTTTGATTGGATACTGCATACTGTTTTCTCCGTGCTTTTGACTTGCACTGAGTAACTTTGGTGTGCATTTAGAAGCCACGGCAGAAAAAATTCCACAAATCGGTAAAGCCTTGTCTTGCATCTAGGAGGTATTACACTAAAGGTTTATTGGAAATATTATGGAACAAAGAAACTGCCAACTAGAGGAAGGAAAAGAGCTGACTTTATGCTAATAGCTTATTTTCTTATAGCAATTTGGCATAATGTGAAAAATATCAATAACAATGGACATTTCTTAGGTGCATACTCTGTGATATTTGCTTTTTATTTTCTCCCTTATTAAATTCTCATAATAGTACCATGAAAGATGTTTGATTATACAATAGAAAAAAATGAAGTGTAAATTAGTGAACTCTCTGGTCACTCTAATACTGTAGTAAAGAGCAGCAGTGACATTTGAACTCAGGTCCGGCTTTATTATCAAGCATGTGCTGCTGCATCAGATATTGGTGGCTATACAGTCACCAGACATGAATGCCTGAACACTATAATGTATTTGCAGAGTAATATATAAGGCTGTAAGATTTCAGCTGTCCTCAGATACACTGTATATATGGAGCTGGAGCCTGCATGCCCCTTAAGACTCTGGAGGAGCATTCATGAAATTATGGGAAGAAAATCTATTTCCTTTCCCAATAGGGACAGGATTCTCTGGTAGAATTGGATGTTGTTTACACTTGAAAGATCACTGGACAGGGAAAACAGAATATGGCTATAAATTAAGGTGACTTACTCCTTGCTAACTTGAAATCTGTCTAGCTTTCAGCATGCTATTGTATAATTGTTATGCATATTATTTGTCACTATTACTTATAGGATCTGTCACTTAATTTCAAAACTGAAATTAGTATATTAACTTACATTCCAAAAATGACCTAAGATATCCTTTTCTTTGCCTTGGATTCTTGCTTATGCCTGATTCATAGAGTCAATAATATGCAGGACCAGTACTGTGAGAGTTTTTTCTTTTAAATGAATTTCCAGAGCTCCAATGATTCAAGAAAATCCCATTAAGATATGTTTTAAAAATTAAACTGAACTCAACACATAACATATTTCTGAATGCTCATTTGAAAACAATGTGAAAGAGAAGGTTAAAGAAGTTATGTATATTTTATTGTTTTTAAAATATTTATATAAATGAAAATTCAGTGAGTTGAAATCTTTTATTCAGAGGGTACTCAGTAAATAAACTATGGAACATGGAAGATTCATTTTTATGTAGTTAGATGTAATTTATTAACTCCATTTCAGTACCAGTGAGGGGTTTAGAGTGATTTAATGATGGACATGATAACTTACATAACTTATATTTATTCTCATCACTTTCCTTTTGGAAATCTCCTAGGATTACTACTATATGACACTTTTTATTAGCCATGATCTTATTTTATTAGCCAGGAGCTAAAGCAGAACTTATTACTTTCCCCTTTGTTTATTTTGCATTTTTTTGGTAACAGCATTTTTCACATGTAATTCTCCTATCATAAATCCTATCATTCTTTATTTACACAGAAGTAAAAGTTGACCTTATCCAGATGAATACATATTGCAAATGAAAACAAATTTGACTGTAGATTATTTTTAAAATTGTTAAAACGAAGTATTCATTTTTATCCAAAACCTACTTTGCATATAGAAGAGTAGATATAATTCTTGTCTTAACAATAAGATAATGGTGTATGTTGTGGTTGATACATTATGTCAACTTGAGAAGTTTAGAAGTTTAACTGAGAGACTCAGCAGGGAGCCAGGGTTCTTACTTTGTAAATATCCTCATCCTGTACAAAGGAGAGCAAGGACATTTTGTGAGTGTTACACTCACCCTGAAAGGGGGGTGGTGGTGGCCTGTGTACATTTTGAGGGTAGGGAAGAGGCTTGCATTTTGCACTCTCTTTTGTTCTGGCTGCTGCCTTGAAGTGTTGCCCCTGTGCCTTGCCATCTTGCCTTGGAGCCAGCTGATTATGGACTGAAATCTCCAGAAACTGTAAGCTAAATAAACTTTTCCTTGCTTTACTTTGGGTGTTAGTTGTTTTGTCCCAGCAACAAGAGAAAAGTAACCAAGACAGTGTATCAGGTGTTAAACTGAGTTAACCTAATGGCCATATTTTGTTTTATTTTTAACTGACAAGATTTTAAGCCCTATCATTTTATTTTCTTATATGTTCTTGTGTTAGTTATTTATCAAAATGACAAAATATCTGTCATAACCAGTTTACAAGGAGGAAGTCAGTTTTGGCTTACAGTTTCAGAGATTTCAGTACGGCTGGATAACTGTTGCTTTTGTTCCTGCAGTGAGGCAGAACATCATGGCAGAAAAGCATGGTAAAGCAAAGCAGCTTGTCTAGTGGCGGCAGGGAAGTAAAGAATCAGTAAAGGGCCAGATTCCCAACATCCCCTTCAAGAAAAATCTCCATAAGTAACTTTCTTTTACAGGCCTCTCATCCTAAAGCTTCTACAACATCCACAGGGTGTTGACTAAGCCTTTGGAGGAGATTTAAGAACCAAACCATAATAATTATTTTTCCCCTTATGTGATTATTATTAGTACATATTAAAGATACAGAGTACTGGGTTTCAACGTGCCGTCTTCATACATACCTATAACATACTTTGAACCTGTGTAGGTCCCCTATTACCTTCTCTCACCCATCCTTCCCAATTCCTCCATCTGCTCATTTAATGGTCTACCTTCTATTTTCATGGCATCTATTTTTTATACAACCCAAATAAATATGAAATACTCATCTTCTGAGTCTGGCTTATTGCCATTTGCATCCTGCAATTTACTTGATTTTGTTAGCTGAAAATACTCACTTGTGGTTGAATAATGCTCTATTGTGTATGTATACCGCATTTTCTTTTATTCACCCCTTGATGGGCACCTAGGTTTAATCTATAACTTGATTATTGGGCTATCATGCTATGAGTATATACAGAGGAGTGGCATAGCAGGATCTTTTGTAGTTCTATTTCTAACTTTTTGAGAAACCTCCACACTGATTTTCATAATGGCTCTACTTATTTGCATGCCTACCAACAGTGGATAAGGACTCTTTTTTCCTGCATTATTTTATTTTCTTGTCCAAACCATAACAGTTCCTAGTGTATAGACTGTACATTTACAACAGTAGAGTCACAACATGTCTATTGCATGAAATCTCTGAATTTTCTAAAGCTTTCATGGTCCCTAAATTTCAAACAGAACTTTATGGTGTACCTTCTTCTGAAAGTTTATGCTATGGATATAAGGACAGATTATAAATTAATGATTAAGGAAAGAAAGGCAAGTCAAATAGCCCTCTGGAAAGTGGTATGTTATGACCCTTTACATTTATAGCTTGTACATGATATACTACCATTTATGTAAATGACACCCTACCAAAAAGTCACTTATTGTACAGTTGGTGGCATTTATATTGAATCATGACAGTGCTTTATTTCTAAATTGCACCAATTTTTAATGATCCATCCTCTTTTTGTCTTAATATCTTAAAGATCATGTCACATGCAAATTATTTTAAAATAGTTCAGTATTGTTTCTGTATCCAGTATTCAACATTTAAAAAAAAAGGTGACAGCCTGCCAAACTGCATAATGCACTCTCCAAAGTATCAGAAATTGCATGTGCTAACAGAAATCACTTAAAAAAAAAAACCTATATATAAAGCAAACTCAAAAGGTGTTCCTCTTTCACTTTAGCTTTAGTATGTTTAAAATTGTATGTGACATTGAAAAAAACACTTTTGACACTATTATTTTTAAAAAGTAGGAGCCAGACTGTTATATGGAACACATACCAAACCAGTGGACCCACAAGAGGACCCACTAAATGTATTCTTTGTCAACTAGAGAGGTGGATTATTTACATGCAGGTCAGCTACACAGTGCTGAATTATTCCCACATAGAATAGCTCAGGACTTCAAATCGCTTTGAAAAGACCAGACCAGGACTATAGATTTCTGTGTGCTGTCAGTCCTTGATTACATGTATGGTTGGATTCACAAATTTATATATAAAAAAAAACCCAGTTCATTTACTCGGAGCCAGATGGAATACAGATGAAGAAATTATATCCACTTGATGAAAGAAATATGTCCAAATGCAATTATTATTTTGAACTTTGAAAGCAAGATTCACTGCCCTCCATGGCAATATACAAACCCTTGTATTCTCTGGTTCAGGAACTAAGCTTCTGTTTGAAATGAGCTCTTCAAGAGGTCATTAGAATTTTGAAGTTTTTCTTATTTTTAAAAAATTTAATATTTATTACATGACCAGTGATTTGGAGAAAATGCACATTTCAAGAGAAAGGAAAAGTAATCATGATCATGGATTATAGAGCAGATTTATCAAATGAGAAATTTATGGCAGTCTTCATGGAGCAAACTGGTTTATTGGTTATAAACAAGTACTGGTTTCTGAGATATGGGAAAGGAACGGAAAGCATAACAAGAAATAGACACAAAACTATAATCTGACTGGTAGTTCTGAAAAACATAAGCACTGGTGACTGCATTTTCATCCCTCACCTAATAGTTAGGTTACAGAAGAGTTTACATACATGTTTTGTGCATAAAATGAATCATTTTTGTTGATAATCTATATTAGGGTTTCCTTTTTTAATGTGTATATTTAGTTTTCTAGCATTGAGAGAAAAACCATCTTGAAATTAAAATGAATTATTGCCTATTTGCTTAGGCATTGTTATGGGGTATTTTAGTGGTAGAACAAAAATTTTTATTTGAGAAAAGTGTTTTTATTACTACCCCTGTGTCGATGGTTATTGACATTTTTTTACCGGTAATCTCAGGAATGGATATACGCTGTCAGTTGGTAAGGGGCTGTAGAAAGAACAAGGCAGGGACTAACTCTTACCCCAGAAGGCAAACCAATTCAGAGTAACTGTTCACGAGCTGAAAGAGGGTGTCACACAATGTTGTCAGAGGACTTATTCCATAATAAAAGTCTCAAATGATCCAGATTTACAACTCATGCAATGTTTCGAGCACTAGTTAAGTGCTTTTGTTATAATTTTTACAAAGCTACTTCTGTTTTAATTAGAATATGCTATATATGCCAACCCAACTGTTCATTACTGACCCACATAATCATAAAATCATACCTCTAGATTTCAGATCAGGAACTATTAAAAATGGTTGCAGAGGAGGTTGCTTTAAATCCTGCTCAACATCATGCACTTCTGCTTTGTTCTTTGCAAAAATTATTCTGAGGCCCTATTTCAATTAAGGTTTCTCAGCTTTTCTTATTTATAATATAGAGCTAACCTTTTAAAAATAGTAGACATTTATCTCACCCATTTCCCTAATTCTTTTGTCTAAACATAAAGGGCAGATCCCCCATATTGTTAGTTCTGAAGAAGTAAAATAAATTTATTGTCTCTTATGAGCAAAATACTGTAGTTTTTCAACCAGCCTATCAAATGAACTTTAAAATAACCAAGTTCATATTGAACCATTTTTAGATGGAAATTTATAATCAATGAAAACCCAATAAAATAGAAATATAAATTCTTTCAAATGTCAAAAAGGAAGTATCCAAACTAAGCTTTATAACACTAAACATTTAAAAGTTTTTTGACCTAAAGCATCCATCTTTTATTAAATTTGCTTATGTGAGATAATTTAATTCAATTTAAAATCAAGAATTATTTTGCCTAGGTTGCATTAGTCCAGAATTGCTTGTGCAATAGCATCCTAAAGTTTACATGCACTTTATGAAATTGCTAATGTTCAATAATTTTTGACTTAAAAATGTAGCAGTTCCATTTGTTCAAACTAAAACTACACTTTTTAAAGTTCTTTTTGAGAATTAGAGGAAGATAGTACAGAAAGGACCTTCAGAATTAAGATCATTTGTTACTTGTTATCCACTCTTTCTTATGTCATGCACAAAGACACACACACGCACACGTACACTTCTTGCCAATCTCCTTGTTGTGGGTATTTGGAAACTTTGATTGTCCAGTTTGTATTGGATTTGAAAATTGATTATTTCTTATCTATTGCTTATATGAAAAAGAGATTTTAGGGAATAAAAGTAGCTTGGGGCTTGAAGGAACCTGAAAATCGAATTAGGGATCCCCAAATTCAACCACATTTTCAGTTAAGAATTCCTTTGTCACAGGGCTCAGGAAACTTCCTTGGTAGGAATCAGATAGGAAATATTCCGGACTTTCCAGGCCACTGAGTCTCCATTGCATCTCCTCTATTCTTCAGTTTTCAGGTAAATACACCATAAACATCGTAACAATAGAGGTACATACTTGTATTACAATAAAAGGTTGTTTATGGTCACTGAAATTTGAATGTCATGTAATTGTGACATCATTAAAATTCTTGTATCTTATTTTTCCCTGATGATTTATTGATATAAAAATCCTTCCTAGCTCATGAGCCACAAGCAGGTAGCCAGTTGGTCTGCAGATCCTGTATACCAAACTCTACTTTTTGACCTCTTTGACATTGGTCATCCAACATCATCAAAAAAACCGTGGTTAATTGAGAGATCATTACTACAAAAGTTAGTATATTCCAAATGTTCCATCTGTATTTCTTAAAAAGGTACTCTGATCATATTTTATAGCCTGTCTTTAGTCAAGCAAAAGGAAAAGATCTCAATAATAATGTAGAGCTGGGGATATAGCTCAGTGGCACAGTGCCTGGCTGGCAAACATCAAGTCCTGAGTTCAATTCCCAGTATCAAAAAAGGATATAATAATAATTTATTAATAATAATGCAGAGACAAAATTATCATTGTTTTCTCTGAAACTACTGCTTATATATATTTTTAGATTGCTTCAATTATAATGCATATATTTAAACATCACATTTATTATATACTACTGCAACATAAGTGCTTTTCATCAAATGTGTATTATTGTAACACGAATTTTAGAGGCCATACTACAAAAACTTCATTTGGGTTACTATTTCATACAATTCTTGGCTTTTACCAAATTTGGCCTTTTGAGCGACTTTTTTTTTTGTTTTCACTATAATGATCTCCTTTATTCATATTGGATTGCACTTCAAATGGTTGTATATATTCTCTTGGAAAGATTTGCAGAAATTAGATTACTAATTTTGAGTGCATGTATATCATAATTGTCAGTTAATTTAGTGATGTATTAGGATTCTTGCATTAATTGGAATCTTATGCATTAAGTCTTTTACATGTGGCAGGCAATGTACTAAGCACTTTAAGTCTCTTATTGAATCTTCACAACAATTCTATGAAATAAATGTCATTATTCCCATTTGTAGAAGTAGAACCATGACTAGTGTTTTAGGACTTAGATGACTTAGATCTGGCTAAAACCAAATCCCATGTTGAGGCATTTTATTACAAATCAGACAGCCAGTGCAAATTAGAAATTTATAGTGACTGCATCCACATGATAAAATGCTATTTTCATTTGCACCCTATTATGTGAAATACTAATTAACATTTAAACCTTATTTTAATGCCAAATCAGAGACCTAGGCATGCCTACTGAATATATTTGTAATGAGTCAAGATCTGCATTTGGAAACTTCCTACCATACAAATACTTTCTCTGCGACAAGTCCAGTAAATCCAGCAATTGGGCCTTGTCATTGTTCCATTGTCTCTGCTTTCTTTTTAGATACTTAACCTGTCTTCACACAGCTCTCTTGACCTGATAATAGGGTGTTCATATACTTAGCTTTCTTTGGGCTGTGTCCTGACTTAGCTCACTCATCAGCAGAGAGCATGTCACTGAGCAGGATTCTGTCTCCCTTTTCAGAGAATGTTCAGCAGGCTCAAAAATAAATGATATGATAGTTACTCTTGTAGAAACTGAAGCCCTGGCAGATAGCAAACACTGCAGCATTAAGTGGCAGATTAATTCTTATTAAAAAATGCTGGAAGACTAATAGTTGAGTCAGTATTGATTTGGAAAGGTATGTTTGGGTTCTAATTTTATCAATGTTCCCTATGAAAAGTTTCACATTCCCATCATCATTGTTATTGATTGATCTGTTCCTTCTTCATGGTGTCAGCCACAAGTAGTAATCATTATTATGTTATTGGAGAATTTTCAGTAACCTTTTATGCAGTTACACAGTAGGGTTGCAACTCTATTGTTGGTGCTGCCTAATGTTTTTATCACTTTATGTACTTTGGATAGTTTCATTAGTAATTCTCTGTACCCTTTTTAAACTCACATTGGACAGTCTGAGACTGAGTAAAACAAGTTACAAATTGTACCCAGATAATATGGAGTTTGAATAAGCTGATATTAGATGAGAACTGTTAGTAATTGAATATTGCCCTAAAAAATGGCATCCCAAACAGTTTTATTACCCTGAGATAATAATTCTGGATGAATTTGAATATTGTCAGGTTATATATATATATATATATATATATAATCTCCAGGTATGTTTCAGTAATAAGTGTAGCTTCAAAAAATTAATTTAATGTGAAGAATTTCACTATCTCCAAAGAGTGAAATTAGAAAATATCATATCTGGGATCTTTTTATGTTTTGTTAGTCTTATATGTATTATATGGAAAGGGTCTTTGAATAATATTCTCACTATTTCCTTCAAAAAAACATAGTACAAAGTATTTATAGAATTAAAATGTGTCTTACATTTAGAATAATCTTAAAATGTTAATTTTAATTGGCATAAGTTTTTCTTTAAAAAATACAGTAGGCAGTTTGTGATTGGATAAGACAGTGTTCAGGTGAATAAAATGCTATAGCTTCATTCTTTTAATTCATATAAGATTGAATTCTTAATCAGAAGTTGTATGTACACTAATGAGAAGGTTACATAACACAATTTAACTCTATGTTCTGCTTATCTTTATGCTGAATAAAATGTTTGAAATTTACAAGTAAGTCAGAGAAAAATTACTCTGCTATAAGCGCAGTAATCATTATAAATAATGAATATTGGAATGCTATTACAGAACGAAGTGACAAGCCAGAATGTATCTTGCTGCTAAATTATTTAAAATGCTGCCTGCTAATTATATACTTGTTTTAAGTCTACATCTGTACACGTTAAAGCTAGAATCACAGTTTTTAATCAGTACCAATTTTTCCTTCTTGGCTGGGAGGGAAGAGAATGTTCATAATACCAAATACATCTCACAGTTAGAATGTTAAAAGCTGAACCATATTTAAATTAATAGATGTTTGTTTGGAGCAAGTGTTACTCCAGGGCAAAGATTACTAAGAAAATTTTAAAATTAGATTGAAGTAATATTATGATGATTAATGGAATTTTTATTGTGCTATATTCCGTGGGAAGAACTAAGAGAAGAAATATATTTCATCTCTGAGAAAACAAAATATGAGTTACATATTTAACACTTCATTAATTATGTAGATTATTATGAAATCTGGCAAGAAAGGTAAGGCTAGTCAGATGCCATAAAGCCTTCAATTCACACATGTTTATTCATTCTATATATGATAAAACTAGAAAAATTAGAAAAGAGTCAAAAAAGAGACAGAGTTAGTTAGTCAAGAAAAAATGGGACATTAGAAACAAAACCATATTATTAGGATTATATATTTCTCAAAGTAAATTAGAGATCTTTTCAACTGAACTCAAATGCAACATATGATTTCAGTAAACTGTATGTGAAGCAATGTGAGCTGCATATAAGAGCCAAAATTAGTTAACACTATGGCAAATGGCATGTGAAGTGGTGAGTTACCACTGTGACTTTTTTGTTTTACATTTTTTACTTAAGCACACATTTCTTTTTGTTCTCTTCCCATTTGCATTCACAAGCAGTCAGACAATCCCTATCTCAGGTGTAGTATATAAACTTCCACTTGTGTGCACATATTTTGTGGGTCTGATTTTAATTTATGGCTCTATCGCATCTATTCTTCAGGAATAGTTTGCATACTTAAATAATATGCATAATTCTATTCTTAAATAGTCAAAGGTCAAAAGTGTCCTTTTTAATTTACACATTTTATTTTTTCTTCATACACAATAAAACAAAACTAGTATTACCCTAACATTTATTATGTGCTAGAACTATGGTAAATGATTGTACATGTATTATCACCTATAATCTTACTATTAGATTTTTGCTTAATATGTATCATACTGATAGGGAAAATCAACACTGAAGCCAAATAGTAAATGGTTTCTCTTGAGTTGCTGACTTTAATGCCTGATGCTTGTGGTCCTATAAACCTCATGTCTACCTAATTATACTGTTTGTTAAGAGCCAATTAGATTTTAGACAGTCACTTGAGAACACACTCAGTGATGAACACTTCAGTACTGTGCAGTTGCTGACTTGATAAACAGAGTATCTTTCAAAGAAATCCTTCTAAATTCCTTCCAGCAACCCTGTGGTTTAGAAGTAACAAGGGAACTCTTTCAATTGAACCTTCCCAAACTGTGTTATCCAATTGCTACATAGGTTTTTTTTTTGTTTTTGTTTTTGCTTTTGTTTTTGTTTTTGCTTTTGTTTTTGTTTTTACGGCACTGGGGATTGAACTCACAACCTCATACTTGCCAGGCAGGCACTTAGGCCGCTGTGCTAAATCCCCAGTCTGCTACATAGGTTTTGACCATCTTGAGTGAATGATTTCAAACTTTTAAATTTATTTGTAAATCAAATAGACCCAATTGTTGATGAAACTAAAAGTTAGTGTACTGCAGTGCCTCTGATTGGTCACTTACAATGCTTAGCATGGATTTTACTGAAACAAATGTGGAAACACAAATTGAAGTACCTGTTAATGTTATGTTACTAATAATGAACTTACTTTCTTTTTTTTCTTTCTACTAGCCCAAGGTACCTGACAATACTGTAAGGAAATAAATTTAAATCTCTCAAAGATAAACTAGAATTAATGTAGGTATATAGGTAGTATTTGCATAGGTACTGACCCTATAGCTACCACACCTCCCACAATTAGATCTCTTCTCCTTTGTGAGAGACTGAGGTTTTCATAGAAAACAGAGTTTCATT
>RJWT010040153.1:0-12562 GCA_004365215.1 Cuniculus paca
TGCATTATTACGAGTGAGAAAGTTGAAATACCAACATAACTAATTTATATACAAAGACTTTAAAAGAAATCACTCTTGAAGAATATGAATTATCAAAATCAACTCAAAAATAACTTTAAAAGCTGGTTGCACAAGTAATCATGAAAAAGTGGGATTACTATGAAACACTGGAGCCTGCATAGCTTTACATTAAAAATGCTTTTAACCTGTTAAGCAACAGGTAAAGTCAGTGCTTTTCTGCTCTTCTAATTATGTTTAGTCTGATCTCGCTTTGTTTTCTTCTTTCCTTGTTTACTTTTTAACAAAACAGACTATCTTGACAAAATTAACATCTACCCACCTACCCATTCCTATATGAACTAGATTACTTTTGCATGTAAAAATTGATCAAAGAACTCTGAAACACATAAAATTAAGTAGAATTTAAGAAAAAAAAAAACCCTACCACTCATCAAGCAGTGTGTATTACAACTTTATGATTGCTATGTGAAGGATCCTACTGAGATCCGGTCAGGGTCCTTAGTGGTTTATGGACTTAGGGGAAGATGTGGAGGTTGCTTCAGATGGGGGTGTGTTCACCGATGCGGGCAATATCCTTCCCTTTATTTCCCTCCACTTGTCCTCCCTTCACGCACGGACCCACCTTTTGCTCTGGGGAAGGAGAGCTGTCAGCAACTTCAGCTTTACATTTTCCAAGCTTGGTAATGACAGTCTAAAGAGAGATTCTTTCCTCCACAACAATTATACCACCCCAGGAAAGAACTAGCTTTTATTGTGTTGTATGCATGCTGTTCTCTAGCTTTTTGTGTTCTTTTCTATTGTGAATGATTGAAGGCACACTAACATAATGCAAAACGAAGACAGGAAGCTCCTCAAAGAAAGAGTGGTGATGATGCCAAATGATATGTTCATGACCAGGGGGTGATTCTAGAAATAGAAATCTGGTTCAATACTCTAAAGAGATTCTTATGATTTTCCTGTATTTATAGTTTGAATGAAAGCGAATATGTTACTTAGATGTGGTAAATGCATTTATTATGATTTAGCATTCATTCTCCAACAAAATGTCAATTAAGATGGTAATAAAAGGATTAATCATTAAAAAATGGACATCTTAAATGAGTAACATAAACCTTAAAGATAAAGTGCTAGTGATTTTCAATAGTAAGTCCCCTAACAAGTGAGCATGTTTTCGTTATTACTTACAATATTTAGGAGACATTTGCTGATAACTTAGATACAAACCAATAGAAGAGATTCATATTTGAAAGGAACAATCAAATGATCATTGCTTGCAGACTATTTTGAAATTCAAAGTATCAAAAGTTCAAGACTATGGAAAAATTTATCAAATGATCTGTCAGATTGTAGAAAATTTCACGTTTTACTCTTACCTATCCTAACGTCATTTCTTAGTTATCCTAAGACTTTCTTATAATCTGACAATCTAACGATGTGACTTGCAGACCTCTGATTGTCTCTAGGACATCTGCAGCCTGTCAAAGTTGTTTTGATAATAATATTACAATCTTACTTGCCATTTTCTCTCTTGACATTTATGTGCACTAGTGATATAAAAGCAAAGTGAGTAAAGCCATTGACATGTTCTCATCCACTATTTGCACTTGCAGTATAAAAAATTACTAGTTCACTTGAAAATGTCTTGATTAAGCAGACTAAATAATTAATCCTCTTAAATCTAGACATTTGAGTAAACATCTTTTTAATATTCTGTGTGACAAAATGGAAGGTATTCACGAACACTTCCCTTGAAAATGACAAGTGATGGGCCTCCTGAGGGAAAACAGCTGGAGAACCCTTGAGTCACGCTTTTTTCCATTGGATGCCATTTTTATTTGGAAGCACAACTGACAAACTATGGTCTTTCAGATCTGAACGTTGTGGATTTTTATTAAAAAGTGAGTGAAATGAGGTATCATTCTAAGGTAAACAACTGACCATATTTATTATTGATAAAATTCAAAAGAATTTTAAATTGTTTTAAAAAATTTTAATGGATACACAAAAACATAAAGTCACACGTATGAATGAGGTACCATGTAATGTTGAATGCATGTATTCATCGGTAAAATAATAATTAAAATGGCTTGATTCTCTGACTGAGACCTTGACTGCCTCCAAAGACAGACTTTCTGATGAGATTGGTGGCTGCTATAACTGGGTCTGGAATGTGCCCCAGAAGCCTAGGTATTAAAGGTTTTGTGCCCAACTTGGCAATACTATGGGGTACAGGAGTCTCTAAGAGGTAGGGGCTAGAGAGAGGCTTCGGGTTATAGAGGCAGGCCCTGGAGGAGATTATTAGGACCCTTGCACCTTCTTTTTCCCCTCTCCCTTCTGGGCCATGACATGAAGATTTTCTCTCTTCACAGTCCTGGCCTTGGTTGCACTGCCTGGCCACAGACTCAAAAGCAATGAGGCCAACCGGTTGCAGACCAAAACCTCTGGAACTCTGAGCTGAAATAAACCTTTTTACAAACTGATTATTTCAGGCATTTGATACAGTAATGCAAATAACAGTGATATCAATAAATGTGATTTTTATTCATAATATATAATTGGTAAACCTTGGACTGTTTGCAGATAGAGACCTGCTCATCTATTCCTAATGATGAATACATACCTTCCAGATTCTATCAAGCATGGATTAAGTCCAAAGGTAAGAAACACCAATAGTCTTCCATGTACTGGAATACAAAATATTTGTATTTATGCTTTCAAACTTATAAATTAGATTTTATTTTTAAGAAATTACCATTAGGCTGGAGATTTAGCTCAGCAACACAAGTACCTACCTAGCAAGAGCGAGGTCATGAGTTCGATCCTGGGTACAAAAAAAAAATGATCACTTTCCAGGTTTCAGCAGAATATCAAAAATAATGTTCATATTTATTTGGACAGACTATTAATATACTCCCCTTTTCCAACTATATTTTTGTATAAGACTGTATTTTCTTTATATACTTTAACCCAATCTATTGTAACAGACTGAATACATTGGCCACCATAAGAAAATACAATAAAAGGTAGCTATCATCTATTAACACAGACATGGAGGAAAAGTGCAAAAATGTAAAAGAAATAATGCAATGTCATACTTCTCATTAAAATTTTTCATTTGGAGATGCATAGTTGTCTTTCATAAAAATCTTGTTTGTGATGACATGTAACAATTTTATTGTTACTTAAAATGTATGACTAAAAATTAGTTGTAATATCAAATATGGTAAATATTGAGGAATATAGAATGCTCTTTGAAGAACCTTAATAATTTTAAATGTGGAAAGAAGGTCTGGGTCCAAGGAGTTTGAGAATTACTAGAATTAGCTAATCTCTCGGTTTTCCTAACTGCTTTGCTCTGAACTCTGACTGGTCGTCCGTTATTCGGCCTGAGGTAGCGCCCCTCACCTCAGTCATATCACTCGAGCACCCTGTCATCCTGTTCCTTTCTCCCTGCCTTCTCTGTGAGTCAAGGAAGTCCTTACTTGTACTTCCAAAGTATTTATAGTCACATTTGGATTTAGTTTAAAAACATGAAGCAAAGGGCAGTATTGTTTTGCTATTAGTCACCTTGGCATACATTAATAATTTTTTTATTAAATTTTGGACCCTTTCATAATGCATGGGCTTCGTATTGAAGTGTAAATCAAATGCCAAATTCCAATGATCATAATTCATATGACATTGGTATCTCTCTTTCAACCTTATCTTATTCTCTATTATTTCTCATGAAACCCTCTTTCCTTCTCCTGTCCTCAGTCAGTCGTATTGCAACCACATGTGTCATAGGACATCGTAGTCTAAAAATAAAAAAGAGAGTCAGACTCATCACCAAGAAGTCAGGCCAGTCTGTAACTATCAGAGATTAGAGGTTGCTGCTTCTCACTTTGCCGGTTTTTGGAAGCACAGATCACCTTGCAAAATGGTACAGGTACTCTTAGTCTATGGAGAGATGAAAAGTGAAATTGGTTAGTTTGGTTCTGATGATGAGATTATCTTGTACTAGTGAGGCTTCTCAAATGATCCCAGGCCATCTTTTTTCTTACTATGGTTCTTGAATTTGTAGCGAAAGGTCCTCTTACTCTGAAAGTGGCTCGATAAGCTAACTTAGGCAGAGGGCTCCTGAGGGGTGAGTGCGGCATACGCTTTCCAGGAATAAACGTCTCACTTAAAAGACTGGAATGAAATCAGACTAAGCACAAGGGCATCATTAATTTCAAACAGAACAAAAAATTCACAAAGCTGGGATCAGTCTCTTCTCATGGGTAAACTATTTCCTTTTATATACTTTGGTCATCTTGGTACACATTAGTATACAGGAACCAACCAGCATAACTTTATTTGTGCTCTTCGATTTTCAGCACCATTAGTCCCATGAGCTCAAAATGCTGCAAACTTCAAAGTGTGCCCATAGCCACATTATTATTCTTCCAAACCCCTCTTCTCCAGTAGCCTGCAAACTCCCCACCCCGCGAGTAGGTTGGTGGTAGTTTCAGGCACCATATATAAATTCTCTTCCTCTTGGCAAGGTGCCACCTCCTGTGGTTGAAGGAAGGAATATAAAAATTTATTAAAAAGTCTCCAAAACACATCAAACGCTCACCACAGTGTTTTTCCATGATTTGTGTGGAAATGAGTCACAACATGTAGATTAAATTTCTCTCTAAATTCATAGGACTTGAACAAAATGAAGGAATATATTACATGGCCCAGATGTAAGTACCATATAATTTCTTTTTAAAATAGTTTTCATGAAAGCTCACCATTGTCTATTTTGTGCAGCCCTTAAGTAGACCCAGAATATTATGTTTTTTCAAGTCAACTCATAAAATTGTTAGCTTTTCCTCTCAAAAGCCCATCTATTAGTGCTTTGAGAACATTTCGCTTAAAAAGATAAAACTGAGCATCTCTATCTTCTTCTGATCTTTAACTTGATTTTTAAAGGGCAAAATTTAGCTTACTGCTGAACGCTACTTAAAATTTGATGTCGAAGTCTGTATAGAAACCTGGAATGAATATGCATGTATGCATGTGTGTATAATCTCTTTTCTGTTCCATGTTTATTTGGAGGCTCAGTAAGCCTCCAAAGCCAATTTCTAAGCATGAGCGCCACAAAATGAAATGTCGTAACTCAGATTTTATATGCTCTGGAGAGTTCCTGCAAGTTTTTCTTTCTATGCATTTAAAAATTAAGCATTTCTTCTAACAATGTGCTCAGTTTCCTGTATGAGCTTTGCAAGAGCTATCATTAAATATAATTTAACATAAGTGGGGCCTGAATTCTTTGATAATTTAACTTTAAGGGCTTCAAGGCCTTCTCCCTGCATCCAAGTCCAAACGCTCAGCATGAGAGATAGCAGTAATAATTTTTGGTCTTGTAATTGTTCAAAAGTCATCAGAAGATTTTGAGACTGCTCTGCAGAAATCCTGACTACTCCCTAGTGGTTATTGATAATGCATAAATAACAGACAGGAGAAAGAATGAAGGTTTGTGTGTTGGTTACTTTTCTCTGGTTGCTGGGACAAAACACCTGACGCCCAAAATGAAGCAAGGAAATGTTTATTTAGCTTACAGTTTCTGGAGATTTCAGTCCATAATCAGCTGGCTCCAAGGCAGGGTGGCACGGCACAGGGGCAAAACTTCAAGGCAGCAGCTAGAGCAAAGGGGAGCAAAAGCAAGCCTCCTCTCCTCCCTTATATTGAATATAGGCCACCTCCTCCCCCAGGGTGGGTGTAACACTCTCAAAATGTCCTTGCCCTCCTTTGCACAGGATGAGGATATTTACAAAGTAAGAACCTTGGCTCCCTGCTGAGTCTCTCAGTTGAACTTCTAAACTTCTCAAGTTGACCCAATGTATCAACCATAACAGTTTGGTATCAAGACTTCTTATTTATCCTCATGTTAGGTACAGTAGAAGAAACTGAGTCTCAGAGGTTGACTTTACCCATAACAGAAACAGAGCTTATACATCTTGTTTCCAGCCATCTCTCTGATAGGACTAGATGGTGAAACATCTTCATACATTTGCTTAAAGGGAGAATACACATGCATGGCGTTTTCAGTTAAATGGTGAATATATGACTTGAATCTCCTCGGTGCAGCTAAACTGAAAATGCATTATTTGATGCCTTAATCTCTGTAGATGGTGTCTGCTGACCCTCAGTGTTGGCGCCTCCTGCCTATTAAGTGTGTAAGTCAAACTCAGCTCCTAAGAAGTTTACGTATTAAGAATGCGTGTGAGAATTCTTCTGTAGCCATTGTGGGTAATAGTATTGAATGAAGGGAGTTCTTGGGACTAGAACTTGTAACACAAAAAATAAATCATACCCACCCCAACAGGGAGCCATAAAAGGAATGGTTCTTCATGACATCCCCGGGGTTTCCCGAGGAGAGGATACAGTTAACAATGCTGAGTATCTTTGCTTTTGGACAATAAGGGTTCCTACCAGCATTTGTTTAAAAAGAAATTTAATTTAGGCTCTTGAAAATATAAAAAAATCTCAGATGCAACACCTGTCTGCCTGAGAGACTACCCTTCAAAGCCATCTCCTTCACATTTCCTTAATGCCACTTTGAGCTTGACTTGTTTCTAGTGAAAGACATTCCTAAAATGGTATCTATTTGTTTGATATTTCTCATCCATCACTTTTGTCCTTTTTGCTCAGTTGCTCTCAGCTCAGAAAAAGTTCTCCCCAGCTGTGGCTGACAACCCCGAGAGGCCTTAAGGATCCTCTGTTTTTCGCTTGGGACTTGGAGCCACTAACCCTGCACTGGAAGAGATGCATTAATGTGGAAGAAAAGAGGAGTTATTTCAAAAGCAGGATAGCAATAATTTATAAAAGCTGCTCAAAGAACCAGTTTTCCTCCGTGCCTAAACCTCACCCTTGAGCGAGTTAAAAAGCAGTGCTAATCTCAGCGTGCAGGGCCACAACCTGACACATCGCTCCTGTTTCACATAGGTATTTTCTTAGCTGAAAGAAAGCAGACTTTTGAGGAAAAGAGGGTGGGTGTGTGCTCATGTCTGTATTTTAATTATCTTGAGTGACCATAGAAATTAATCAAGTATAATAATTTCTTAGTTTCTACAGGACAACCCAGACCTAGCCAACTCTGACCATGTCATAGTTTTAAAAGGGCTCACATCTTATAAAGTGTCTTATATTATAAGAATTTAAACATATGTCAAAACAAATTTCAACGAGCTGGTATTTTGCCTATAGTGTTAAGCATATGTGAATTTAGATGATCTTCCTAATTTTATCTGCAAAATGACTTATTTTTTATAAGCAAAGGCTCAGGTTGGAGTTGGCAGAATGTGATACAAAGGTATTAATAGGTGGTATATGTGACTTCTTAGTAACTTTGAAATAAAATAGCTCTGTCTCCTGAGTGAAAGTATTTCTTTCCTCATCTACCACTATAGAAAGCCTCTACAATAAAAACATGTGGGAGAAAATCATCCAAATGTATTTAACACAAAGTTTGCACAACATAGGAGACTTCAGAGATGAAAGCACAAAAGATCAGGGAAATTTGTGTATTTTTGTGCTCAGTTCGTTGAAGGAAAGGAAAACAGTGGTGACGCGTGACTGGGCAAAAGGAATGCGACTTCATGGCAATAAGTGAGGGGTAGATGCAGCCACGCCTGTTAGTTCAGATTCCTCTCTGCAGTCGTGTTTCTTCAGAGATAAGGATGTTTGTACTTTCTTCAAGGTATAGAAGGTAACTCGAATGATTCACTGTGGGGAATGGTCGCTAGGTTTCATGATCTGTTTCAGGGGAGAAGAGACAAGGGGAAGGGAAAAGCAATCATCCAGCTTCTGTCTTGCAGATGCCAACTACTATGTTTTGGAATAGCCGGTCCTGAAATATTAGGTCTTAATTATTACTAACATCTTTGAGCTAATGAAAAATGTTGTTTTAGGAATGTGATTGGAAATGCAAATTAGAAAATGAAAATTTCTCAGTGTCCTTGAAGCTGCATGAAGTAGAAGAGGAGATGGGAATCAGCAGCCACACCTTCCTATCTTCTCCCTTTGCCAGTGTACTTTCCCTCCATCACTGTCCCTGTAAGTCTTCTTGTGAGTTGGGTGGCATTGTCTACTATAGGTGTTAGCACTGATCCACTACGGTTACCCAGCTTACAGGAGAGGGCAAGGTCAGATCTGAAAGGTCTCAGCATAACTCAGGGTATCCTTGTGAGTGATGGTAGTACAAATAATCCCCAGTGACTCATTCTGAGGCCATTCCAGGTCCTCATATTTGTCATCTTGACCATACTAATGACTGGTCTAATCCAAATAAGATTGTTTCCTCTATCATTTTTAAATAAAATATGGAGATGTAAGATAAGTAACACAGAGAAACTTTACTCGATTTTGCCTCTTCCAGAATAGCAGTTTCCTTCTGATTTGGCATCATTTTTGTCTGCAAGGAGCTCTTTGAGGATTCAGTAGACTGAGAAACGTGTTCACTGTGAGCTGGCATCTTAAGTCAGCCAGGCTGGCATAGATGGGAACATCCCAGGAAGAAAGCAGCTGTGCTCGTATACATGTTTGGTACCAACAGTTTCTGCACAGTTTATCTAATGATTTATTGCAAGCCCAGCTGCTTTGCTTGTTTTTTTTTTTTCAGTACTTGAAATTTTAAAAAAGATTGATTTGTAATTGAGGCCCAGAGAGAAGTAATATTAAATACGACTTTCCGTCAGACAAAGGGCAGAAGCCAGAAGTTTGTATCCTGATTTAAAGCTGTCTGCAGACAGATGTGTGTTGTTTGGATCAGGCCACTGGGTGCTGGCTGGAATGCACCTTTAGTTTTGGCGTGATTTCCCCTGAGATCTTAACTATGTTCTCTGATTTGCGTAACCAGCGCTAGCCATTCAGAAACAAGATGAAACTTTAAAAGTTTTGTACACATACATATTTATGCTTTCACAGGCATGCACACATATAGATACACACACACACACGTAAGATGGAATGTACTCAGAATCAGATTTAAAAAAATACTGGAGTGGAATATATCTAGAAGAGCTAAACGAAGTGAATACTGGAGACTGAAGCAAGGAAGGGGTCTGGTAACGAGGGTAGAAAGTTCGTGAAAGTCCGTCAACAATGATTCTGACGATTAGGAGCAATTGCCGTGTTTTGAGTAGAGAATTGGTGTCATATTGACAACTTCATCCAGCAAAGTTCATTTTCTTCATTTATTTAAATTCTTTATGGAATTATTTATTCATCCTTTCATTCATTTATGCCGCTGCTGTAAAAGGCATTTAATGAGAACCTTGGAGGGTCCTTCTCTTTGGGAGACAAAATGAGTAGCATCAAGTTCCTGCTTTGTGTTAGTACCTGACAGGCAGACTTCCTGCATTGTTTTCCTGGTGCCTGCAGATGAGGAGGAGTAGAGACAAAGGGCTCTGGGACCACGGGAGAGTGACAGCAGGTTTACTGAAGAGGGCAGCCCATTTGGCTCTTTAGTGGGTCCCCGTGAATTCTGGTGTCCCTTGATGCTTGATCCTCTTGTTTAACGCTCAGGTGAGTCTCTGACCACCACTCCTTTTCCTGTCTGCCTTTGTTTCTCTAGCCCAGGGGTGGTGAACCTGTGGCGCGAGGCTGGAGTCTGTTGTTTGCTCTCACTGAAAACTCTAAGAAGTTCACCATCTCTACTCTAGACTTTCTGTATCTCTCTCCTCATTTATTGAGAGCTTGAGAGTTATCTTTGTATTTGTGGGGGAAGGTACCATTTTCTTTGACTTTCTCTGTTTTATGCTGATCCAAACATGAGGGAACTCCTTTCCTCTAAGGCATCAATTTTTTGAACCTCAAGGCTCAACAACACAAATTTCTATAAGGTAACATAAGGTCTAAAAAATAGCTTGTGCTTTGATTGTTGGGAGGAGGAAAAATCAAGGAATCACAAACTCGAAATGACTTCTGAGAGAAATGTGGAGCTTCTCTGAAAGGTGGTACATAGAGTTCCAAATTAATTTAAGAGGACTCAAAAGGCCACTAGAAAATACTTAGGCATGTTGGATTTTACCAGTATGGTATTATTCTATGAACTAATTTATTACAAAGATTATTTCAGAGAAATGCTGTATGTGTCATGATTATGCAGAAGAGAGAACATCACTGGAGACACCTTCGTCTGAACTTCAGCTAGCTGGCTGTTAGAAGTGAAGCAAAACAGTTTCTTTCCCCTCATGTCAGGGCTCAGGACACCATCACGCCACACCACTTGAAAAGACTCTTGGCAGCCATTGTCAAGAGACTGTCAAAAAAGAAAACACACAAATTAACTGGTTTCTGTTACTAAAATAAGGAAAGACCACAACCAGAAGCTACTAAAGGCCCACCCACAGAGTTCCTGTGGCTGCCTGCCTACTCCCCATTCGGTGGCTACCACTGGACAATACGAGGTGCTGTTTTATGAGGCTCAGTTTTCAAGTCATTTAATTGGGGAGTGTGGTTAGATCAGACTTTCTTTTCTGCAGCAAATGAGAACTGCACTGAACTGTGCATGCGAATCCCAGAATGCTGATTGGGCATAAACTTTTTCTTCCATACAAAACCCTTAACTGCCTTCAAGCCAAATACCATTATCCCAGGGAAGACCTTGAATGCTCTCCAAGTTTTATAAGTAAATTTTAGTGTTTTAATTATCATTCGTGCCAATTTGCGACTCTCTTACATTATGTAGTCTATTGCTGAAATGGATAACTCTAAGGGGCTGGACCATTGAATGTTCTAGATTTCGTGTTTCATAACAGAAAAGAATGATCACAAATTTTACCAGAGATTACTCTTCTTAGGAATATTTGTAAGGTTGACCCTTAACTGGCATCTAGGAATTTAACTGGCAAATGTTTCCCTACATTAGAATAAAGCTTTCATAAGTAAGGCTGGCTCACGGGTATGTTTTATGTGAGTCCATGGCACGTGTGTTACTGATTTTTCTTTTATGACAAAGATGTTAATGTATGAGTTGTTTTTTCTGAACTAAAGCCTCAGTATTCAGGTTTAATTGTAGCACTGGTTCTTGGTGATAGATGAGTGAGTTTTTATTTTAGAGTTTGGACACTCATCTCTAAAAGGTTCGCCATCATTGGTTTATGCTGAATATAAATTTTTTTCTAGAAACCCGGCATTTTGTTATGTGCTAGATAGAGGAGGCCAATGTAATCAGTCTCCAGTAAAACCTTGAGAATCATCACTATTGAACTTGTCTAGAGGAAAATACTTGACGGATGTCACAATTTGTTGCTGGATGACTTGGCATTTTCTATGACTCCGCTGAGAGATGACTACTGGAATCCTACACCTGATTTCCCCTACACTCAACCCCATTTGCCTCTCCCATTGTCTCATTTTGCTTGACATTTTGTTGCTAATATCTACATTCTGATTATTGTAAGACCTTCTAGCAAACTACTGAAAGTGGGAGTGGTCTTGGAGACCTCTAGTTTAGTGCCACTTATTGATCTTTAAATAGATATGGTGGTACCTCGGGTTGCAAACTCTCCTGTTTTCAAACAATTTGCTTTGCAAACAATTTGGTTCACAAACAGAAGCATTTGGCAAATTTTTTTTTTTACAAACTCTGGATCGAAGACAAACACGACTGTGATATCTTTCTCACACATACACAAACATGGCCATCTTTTCCAAAATCATAGAACAAATTGAGTTTGTGAACCCAGGCACCACTGCAACTTGAACACATACAGTACTGCCTCCTAAATACCTTTGAAGGAGACAAAATAGAATAATGGAGGAAGAACAAAGATGAATAATGCACAGCTGTGCCCCAGGTTGGTGAGTGAACCTGAACTCCCCAAAAGAGCAAATGTAGCAGTGAGTGCTGGCAGGTGGGACAGGAGAGAGATACAGGGTGCTAAAAGTGGGTGCCAAACAGATTTATAGTGGGAGTAGTAGGGTTATGATATGTGCTACTTTTCAAGCCTGTTGCAATCTATGGGTGATTTAGATCTCTGATCCTGTGTTTGGGTACAAGGGAAAAGCCCAAGAGATGTTAGAAAAGAATAGGACATACTGGAGTAAGAAGGGCTATCCAGAAACACAAGGGGTAGGATCCTGGAGTTAGTCTCCTAACTAGAGAAGTTCATGTTATCAAGTGAGGGGCAACTTTAAAAGACTCATCCTTTTAGATTGAGCCACCAGGAAGTCTAAGGTGGCTACGCAATAAACCTGGGCTTGATAATGAAGAAAATAATGACTAAGCCTATCAAGTGCTTCCTTTATGCCAGACAGTATCCCAGAGTTTATATGCATTGATACTTTCGATCATCACAACAACCTCTGAGCTAAGTGCTTTTGGTTTTATTTTTTGCTTTTCTTTTCCTTTTTTTGTTTTGTTTTGTTTTTGGCTAAGTGCTTTTCTTATCCTTCCAATTTTACAGTTGTGGAAGAGGAGATCCAGAAAATGACTTTCCTGAAGGTTGCAGAACTTTACTGAGGGATCATACTTTTAAATCCTATGCTGTATTTAAATCCCTTATGTGTTGAATGCTTTTTTTTT
>RJWT010040154.1:0-12543 GCA_004365215.1 Cuniculus paca
ACTTTATTGCAATCCTTCATGTATACCCTGAACTGTAAGTGCCCAGTGATTAAAGAAAAATTAGGTGTGCTGTATCACCAGAAGTTTTCCTAAGGAAAGCAGGTTTTGAAGTAAAGGCTGGTGTGGAAGTGTGAAAAGGGAAGGGAGCTGAATTGTGCAGTGAGAGCAGCTAGGCTCTACTGCAATCTCAACGAAGATCTCGGCTGACTCCGTGGTGAAGTCTGATGCCAAGATGGCTACTTAATTGGAGAGAGGACAGCGAGGTTTTTATCTGATTGCAGTCCTCGATGTAGGCTTCCTGGGAAAAAGAACATCACCCTGGATGAAGTAACTTTCTTTAGATAAGTCTATTCCCCAGGGGCTCAGGGTTGAATGCTGTCTGCATGTAAACACTGGCAGCTGGAAGGATACATCCATAAGTCTCGAAGGGACTCTGTTGATATGTCACAGTGGCACTGTCGCCTTCTGTGAAGCTTCCTATGGTTTCATCAAAGAAACGTGAAAATACTGACGTTAACCTATAATTCGTTCACTCGTCTATTCATTCACTGGACATTTATTGAATATCTTTTCCCACTCATTAGTAGTTGGTGTATAGTAAGAACTCAATAAACATTTATCTAATGACTGAATGAATATGTCATGATTGCTCTGAAGAAGCAAAAATATTTGGGCTGATACTTGCACAAAGATACATTAAGTGCTGTTTTTCTTCAGTACTCCTAGAGTTTAAGAGATGATCTCAGTCAATTTTGATTTTCTTAATTCCTATCTCCTTGTCTGATTATGTACCTTAGGATGGCAGTGATAATGTTTTAATCTTCACAACCACAGAATCTAGTAAAGTTTCTTACATAGAAAATACCATATAGTAATATTCTTATAATCAGCAAAATGGGTTGATGATAAACCTTGGATATTGTTCCAGTACATCTGAATATTTTCCTAACAGTGATGATCTATCTATCTAATCTATCCATCCGTCTTTCTGAGAGAGAGTCCACTAAAAAATGCATACAGATTTCAACAAAGACTTGTATAAATATTTTAAAATTAAATTTATTGAGACATCATGAGATTAATGCAAGCTACCTTTGGCCTCTGCAATTACCAGAGGTGCTCAAAGTGGTGGTTTTTGGCGTCCAGACATTTATTAGTACAGAGAACTGATGCTTCGGTAGCCATGGTCATTGAGATCGATGCACATGCATTTTCAATTTTTTCTCTAACAGTCAGCAGTGTAGTGGATTTACTGAGATATACAACATCCTCTAGGGTCCCCCATATGAGGATAATGCCATCTGTTGAAGAAAATATCATACTATTTTTCTTTTCCTAAACTGTGTATACATTTTTGTCTATCTATCTATCTCCCCTTCTTTAAAAGTCACAAATTCTTATATGAAAACGTGCTTATAAATAAAACATACTATTTACATATATATGCATATACATATATATGGAATAACAGTAGTAGAATATATATTCAGCATGCACAAGACACTGGATTCAATCCTCAGCAATAAAATAAATGAACTCCATGACTTTAACAGTTTGAAGGTCTAAGCAGCAGAAGGGAAGTTGGAGTAGACGAATTCAGATCAAAAGAAAGGAGTCCAAATGATATATTATTGCAAAAATTCAGGCAGAAATGGATGGACAAATTAAAGGCCACAGAAGTGAATATAATGAGATACAGTTTGAGTTGTTCATTGGTAACTGTTAAAATGTGTTTGAGGGAGGAAGATCTGGAGCACAAAGGAAGAATGTTTTGGGACCCAAGAGACCTAGATATCTTTATAGAAAAGGAGGAAAGAATCTTTTGGGTTTTTTAACAAGCAGACTTCTGTATAAAAACTAAGATATCATTACGCAGGTTTGAAGTTGTGATGTCCTGCTCCCCTCTGCTGATCCACCACTCCTTCCCTGTTGAATCATTCGAACGACTTTCCAGATCAAGTCTTCTATTGAGGTAGAGTTTTACAGCACTATCCAGTAGAATATAGAGCTCCAGCATATTTATATTTAGAAATAAAGTTTAACATTCTTCAACTATTACTTTTCTGAACTATTAAACACCCAAGAGTTACTACATTAGTGTTGCTACTTTGTAAGGCTTACCGACTCACTGAAAGACCTGATAAAACTCGTATACCTGGTCTACTCAACTATTCTCTCCTCCATGCCTTCTGTCTCTCTTCCATTTCTTTTTTGTTCTTTCTGCTGGCCTATCTTTCCTTTGCTATTTTTTCCTCTTCTTTTACCAAACAAGACATTGGTGTTTCGTATTCTTTTTTCTTTTCATTTAATGTATAAATGACATCATATTCTAGGATCGAACCAATGATGTTTCAAATTAATTGATTTTTCCCAAGAAGCAATGCTTAACAAAGTAGTATATTCATTAAGACTAAATGAATCTGAGAAGACCATGAATAATAATAAAATAATGATGATAATAATACTGATTATAAATAAAATTTATTTCCATTTAAATCAAGCCTACATTTGTGCTATATTTGTTCTACATGCCCCATTTGTGGTGTTTTTGTTTCATTTGGCTTTATTCCCACTAGTAAATAGAAAATACTCAAGCAATATGATTTAGAATAAATGCAAGTGTTCACACTTTCTAATTTCTTTTTTTTATTAGTGTAAGGTTTATAATACATACTAACTTTATTTGTCTGGGGAAATTGGTAGACAGAGATAGCATATATTGATCATTTTTGATCTTATTGTGTTCTTGCTCAAGTGCTTCCCCTTCTTCAACATATCTCCCACTGATTCTTATGTGAAAATATGCTTATAAATAAAACATCTCATTTACATTAATTAATTCATGTATAACAAATGTATATCATTATGATGTTTCCTCAATAGTAATTATTTGATTGAAAGTGATTTTCTAAAACATTTATAAATTATCAAGCAGAGATTGATTGGCTCACATGATATACCATAAGTGACAATGTAGTCATTAGTGAAACACACACACACTCACACACACACACACACACATGAACACGCACAAAAAAACCATTAAAAAAACTGGCATTTTAGGCTGATATGTTTGTTTTGTTGCCCCCTGAAACTATGGATTATTTTGGCTTTTGAAATTATTTCATATGTCCCAGAGAATAAAAGTTCTTCTCGTGTTTGTGTGGGTGTATATGTGTGCTCCTGCGTGTGTGCTATGTATGATGTGTCACAGATGAGGTGTCTCGCTCAGAGCCTTTGGTTGGCATTGCGTTGTCACAGGGATAGCGAATGGGTGGGTTGCGCACGCATGTTATCACACTAAACTCTGTTCTTCCAGTTAAGTGAAGCTGAATCTGTGAAGGATAATTTTGAAATACGGCTTTGTACTCACTGATACAAATAATAAGAAAATATGCTGTCAACCCATGTCTACATGGCTATATTTGAGCAACTTTGTAAGTTTGCACATTTTTATGTGTTTGTTTTAATCAGTGTGTTTTTGTCTTTCTTCTTTTTGGGGCTAGGGATTCAATGCAGGGCTTTAAACACACTACACATGTCCTCTACCACTGAGCTACACCCCAGTCCCAGGATATTTTCTGAAGTGAGATTTCATAGAAAATGAAATGTTATTTTTCTTATACTTCTCATCACTCTGAATTCAAGTTGTATCTTTAAGGTCATGAAAGCAGACATTATATCATATCCCATCTGTTCATTTTTATATTCGTCTCTGTTTTATGACCAAAGATGAATCATAAATATAAGAATTGATACCACTGCAATCAGTAATCTTTGCTCGTTGCAATCAAAATGTGAAAAGATTCTAAAATTTCACATAAATTTCATGTCTTACATAAAATGCTCATATGTGCTGATTAGTTATGTGGTTTTAAATATTGTGTAATTTATAAAAGTTGGTATGATTAATACATATGAAAATTAAAATATTATTAAATGTTCATGTATTTCTAGTCTATGTATGGCTTACCACATTACTTTTGACTTTTATTATTACAGAAATATTTTAGAATATTTTTTAAAAATATTTTTCTTAGCTAATGCTTACTGAAAATTTTTAGTAAACTGTATTTTTTGTAAATTTGAACCTTGATAATCTTGATACCCATCTCAAAAATCATAAAAATGGAAAATAGTCAGCCAAATGTATGTAGGCCCTGAATATTTCATGGCCTGTTTCTTTAGTCAAGTTGCTCTACTACTTCTCTGAAAAGGACATTTCCACATCCAACTTAAAATCTTGTGTTCCTGTCACTCCCTTTTCCATCCAAAGATTACTAATAATTTAAATTTTAATTCAGGCCTCACCTGAGCTTCCTTTCCCATTGTTTTAGCTCATGTTTATTTTCCATATCTCTTAACCTCCATTTCAATTATTATGGCTTAAAATATTTCTATAAGAATTAGTAATAATGGCAATAGTATACCAACGGGCTACAATGAGGCAAGAATTGAGCTAGTTGGTCTTATAACTAATTCTGGAATAAATAACATCCCTCCAAAGTAAGAGCTTCTGTTCTCTTGTTTTAGAGATGAGGAAAGGGTTTCAGAAGGTTAAGTGATTTGCCAAAACTCCCTCAATTAGTGAGTGTTAGAACCTCTACTTAACATTACGCCTGGTACCAGAACTCATGTTTTTTCCTCCATCAAGAACTCAAAAATATCATGCATTTGTCAACTCAAATAGACTGTGGAAACCAAGTTTGCATTTAAAAAATATTCTCCAACTTCCCAGTACAGCACTATGTGCATTTTAAGCTCAAAAATGAATGACTTGAATGAAATAAATTTAATTCTATCATTTTGTTGTCTTTATTAGTAGTAGTAGAAACCTACTTAAGTTAAAGAGATAGGTATGGGTTTAGGATTTTCCCCATTTTCCCAATGATAAATAATTTGGGAGTAGCTGTTAGGATTCGTGTTTCAAATTTTCTTTTGTGCTTTTAAAGGCTTTATAATGTACAGTGAAGGCTTAATTATCTACATTCATGGGGAAAAGTTCAGGTAAAACAATAATTCACATTTGTAGTCTATTATGAATGTACATACAAATGAATGCGTTTAATATTCCGGTGATTTACATTAAAAAGTAAGGCTGCCTGAAAATCAACCAATTAAGGGGATCCAGTGGTGGCGAACCTATGGCACACATGTCACAGCAGGCTGTTCGTATCATTGAAAACTCTAAAAGGTTCGCCATCATTGGTGGAGACAAACCTGTCTAGTCTTTTGTTTTTCATCAGTAGCAACTTAAGCCATGATGTATATGAAAGTTTCCTTTTGCTATTTGCATACTGCACCAGTGTGGTGGCTCTGTCTCATTTTGTCCTGAGAAACGGAAGAGTTACATGTTGGGGACAGACCAGTGGCCATGAATATCTGTGCCCACCTCTTCTTTCTCAGTACTTTGTACAAATTCATTTTGTGTAGTGCAAATCGGATGACTACTTTTAGCAGTGAAATGTAGCTGGAAGTGAAGTATGCTACTTGAGTAATGATCCTCCAAACTTCCTTCAAGTTCTCCACACTATCTTTCTTTGTGTTTAGCACTTAGCCCATGATCCAGAATGATCATGAGGAGCAAACACCCTCTTTACCTTCAACCTGGATTCATTGTTCAATATGAATTGAGAAATTAAGATAACAACAACAACAAAAAAAGACCTGTGGTAGTCTTACATTAAGGAAAATTATGGAATATTTGCAATCACAGTTACTATGCTTTGATTAATGAAAACTGAACACAAAATTAGAATAAATCTGGATCTACAGATAACCAACAAATAAACAGCGTGTTTTAGACATTAATCTTCAATGAACAAAGACATATTTATTATAAGATCAATGTCTACAAATTATTATATATTATACTAGCTAAATGAAAATAAGTATAAATTTGATTTAACAGAAACAATTAGACTAAATAATCATCAAGTTATTGTCTGGTTTATTCTTTGCACTTTATCTATTTATCAAATATTGTATCTATTTATCAAATATTGCTTGAACATCTGCCAGGCTACAAAGATATGCCACAAGTCACACATGTCTGTACTCTCGTGGAATCTAACTTCTAGTGAAAAGAGAGACACTATACACAATTAACAAAAAGAATAGTCAGTTATATATTATAGGTGATAAAGTGCCATAAGAAAAATTGGAGAAGGAATAATGGGACTAAGAGCATGAGGGTGTGGGGGGAGGAAAAGATATATTTTTACTGGAGTAGGTGGTCAGGAAAGGCTACATTTGTTAAGACTTGAAGAAAGTAAGGGACACAGGACAAAATATTTAAGGCAAAGGAAGCCAGGAGTGCAAAGGCCCAAAGGTATGAACATACTTGATGTGTTCAAGGGTAGCAAGAGAAAGTCAGTAGAAAATTACATTAGAGAGTGTACTATAGCCTCCCTAACATAGCAGTACGGATAGGTGCTACACAGTGGAAGTGCATTTTATCACAGTTCTGGGAGCTAGAAATCCAAAATCAATCCTCAAGTGGGTTTGGTTCCTTCTAAGGCCCCTTGCTTACACATGGTGACGATCTTCTTACTGCTTCACAGTTATGATCCTTTGGTCTATGTCATAATCTCCTTTCCTCGTAAGGACACTGGTCGGTCTACTGGCTAAGGGCTTTTTTATTTTTTGGTACTGGGGATCAAACTCAGGACCTCACGCTTGCCAGGCAGGTGCTTATGCCACTGAGCTAACTCCCCAGCCCATAGCTAGGTGCTCTTTTTAACAAATTCATTTTAACCTAATTATCTGAAGGCTGTATCTCCAAATACTGTCACATTCTGAGCTAAGAGGGCTTCAAGTTAGTAATGGGCAGAGCAGGAGGGGGTAACACACAAGTCAGCCTGTAACAGAGAGGCCTTATGTCTTGGTACTTGTAAGTCTTTTAAAAGTTGAGTTTTCAGCCAGGCCTGGTGGTACACACCTGTAATCCCAGCACTTGGGAGGCTGAGGCAGGAGGATCGTTGCAAGTTTGAGACCAGCCTGGGCTACAAAGTGAGCTCAAAGCCAGCCTGAACAGCATAGCGAGACCCTGTCTCAAAAAGACAAGGGCTGGGGATTTAGTTCAGTGGCCTAAGCACCTGCCTGGCAAGCACAAGGTCATGAGTTCTATTCCCGGTGCAGAAAAAAAAAACAAAAAAAAATTGAGTTTTCATCCACTAGAGTAAATGGAGAGCCATTGGAAGCTTTAAACAGATTGTCACATACCTGGCTTAGGACTAATAAACATAAAAGGAAGGAAGTACGCATAAAAGGAAGGACAGAGACAGCCACTGTCAAGAAATTACTGAGGCAGTCCCGGTAAGAGCTGAGACAGTTTAACTCACGTACAACCTACTCAGCGGTTAGTACATCGAAATCAGCTGCCGGGGAAACAGTATCAGAAAGAGAGGCTTGGGGATGGGCAGAACAATGTGTTTGTTTTCTAGATGGGAAAATGAGAGCCATAGTAAAAACCTTTCCAAGGATTCACAGCCTCTTAAAGATACAATGCTCTTGGATCAGTGATCATTTCATTGTCATACCCATTTCGAATTCATCTTTGTTAGTGTAAATTTTATGTTCAACAATATCCCCCCCCATTCATTTCCTTCAAGTCTCAATTCAAAGGCACTCAATTTTTTTCAGCACTGGAGATTGAACCCAGGGCCTTTGCGTTACAGTTGCATCTCCAGTCATTTTTGTTTCTTCTTTAGTTTGAGACAGGGTTTCGCTAAGTTGCCCAGGCTGAACTCGAAAGTACGGTTCTCCCTCCTCAGCCTTTCAGGGTGCTGGATTCACAGGCATGAACCACCACACTCAGCTAAAGGAAACTTTAAGGAAAACTGTCTCTGACCACACCATATAATACAGAAACCAACTCACTCATCCCTTTTATTCCTATTTGTCTACCATTTTCTCGCTATATTTGTCTCCATTCTTCTCTTAGCTTACATAAATTCAGTTTATATGCTTATTGTCTGAATATCTTCTTTAGGCTACTGTACAAGGTCAGTTTAGTTTTCATTACATATATTAAAATAACAATTGCGTATATTCTGTTTTGTTTCATAATGCCTCTTATGTGTTACTGTTTTCTCTAGGAAAATACAGCTTTAGGAGAAAGTGTGCATTAATTTAGGGCTTTGGGGATTGTGTTTTGACTTTCAAGTAACTTTTTCATTGACATTTTTAGCACAGTTGTTTAATAGCAACTGTTTTTCCTTGGGAAATAGCTACTTTCCTCTCTGCCTCCCCTCACCTTACAACTTCCTTTGAAAACTGCTGTCACCTTCCACGTTAACCCAATCATCTGGTTCAGGGTCATCAACCACAATCATACATTATCCATATCCACTAACTCACTGGTGAGGAAGGACAGGTTCATACTGGGCCAGTCAGTTTTTCCCAACTTTTTGTTTGCTTTTATTATCTTAGCGGTAGTAAGGATTGAAACCAGGACCTTGACACTGAACTACATTTCCTGCTCTTTTATATTTTGAGACAGGGTCTCACTAAGTCAGGAACTTGTTCAGTCTAGCCTGGACCTTGAGATTCTCCAGCCTTCACCTTCCAGAGTTCTGGGATTATAGGCATGGGCCATCACATCTGGCTTCTTTCTAGCTTTTTAAGTCTGGAAAAGAGACATGTTTCTCTTTCAGGGATCAACCACTACTTGGAAGAAGATGGTCTGAGTTAAAAACAAAGAATGAAGCGTATACTTGGAGATGGAGGTATAAGAGGTCTTGGTAGGTTTCCATCCTCTGGTTCTAGTTAAATTCATCTCCAAAGTTTCCTCTTGCCAACTTAGCTGGCTTTTCATTTTTCATACTAGCAAATATTTGCTTTCAGATTAATATACTATTTATAATAAATACCCACTAATGTTCTTAACTTTTCTTGCTAATACGATTTCAGTATTTGTTATATCTAATAAGGATATTTGAAAAAATACGGGCAGTTGAAATTTTTTGCAACTGTTAGCACTTCTAGAAAGGATTTCCATCTCCATCAAAACAGCAGGAGACAGATGAACACCTGGGGGATGGGCTGCCACACCTGCGTGCTTCTGGTAAGGATCAGACACTTGTCACCGTGGCTTCTAACACATGTTTGAAAGAAATGCCTAAAGAAGGGCTCAATTGGTAGAGATATAACCTTTTTATGAATCTGACCTTTGAAACCAGCATAGTGGGCAATAACCATTAACAGATCAAATATGAGAAATGTCAGGTGTGGGATAAGCTCTGACAGAAAATATTTCATCAGCCTAAGCCTTGAACAATCACTGACAGGGCGGGGAGGCCACACCGCAGGCTCCCTTGTCCCTTCCCTGCAGTGATAAGGATGATGGGTTGCTTCTTTTAGCACTGCCCTCCTTAGCTAAATGTTCAGCTAAAGGGAGATCAAATTGACTCAAGTGGACCATAATTCTAAGAAAATTACCATTGTGAGGTGACCTAGTTTTTTCATTATTGCCATAGAGAGGGAGTCCTCATAGAGAAATAAACTTAATATCTTTAACTACTCACTTCTATATTTTTCTAGGCTATGTGCAATATTGCATATACTTGTCGCCAGAGGCGTCTTCAGCCAAGTTTCCCAACTCTTTTTCCAATTGTTACGTACAACTCACAGCTTCAGATTTAAGGCCACTGCAGAGCTGGCAACCAGAAAGCAGATAAAAATAGTTACTGTGTGGTAGGCATAGAGTTCCTATTCTATTATTTTTTCCTAGTCACATTTTACACACAAACACACTTATTAAGTGGTCAAGTAAGCAATTTTGTTATGAAGAGCAGTAAGCCTGCTAATACAATCTCAAAACTGTGGCACTTACATTCGCATAGACCTTCACTATGGATCTTGATACAGGCTTATTTTCTGACTCAGCGCTGGACTTGCTAAAGATCTGGTTGTTGCTGGAATGAGAAATCCCATTAGTGACACATTCATGGATGTCTTTAAGATGAACCTTGTTCCTGAACTGTGGGACAACAATTGCAGGATAGCGCTGTGACCGTGGCAATGATCCCTGAGCTCTTTTAGTAAACAATCTGTCAGCATCCACAGATCAGAGGGGAACTTAAATTGCACGCATCATCTACCACCCAATAAACACTAACAAGTAATAATAAGAAAAGTTGAAGTGCAGGTTTGTAACTACAGGGAAATAAGATGAATACTAAAAAGGAGGGGAACATTTGAGTTTTCCTCCTAACAGCTACTTCTGTCTGCCTTCTTACGAAGTTTTATTTCCTTTGCATTCTCGTACTTTCATCCTGATGACATGGCTATTATTTTATAGCAGTTTCAAGCAGTTAATTAATGAACTGCACACAAGTGACATGACACCACCTTGCCCAATTATCTCTAGCATCTATTTTTACAGTACAAAGCACTGCCGCTTTGTGAATTGTCTTGTTCGCAAATTGGCTCAGGAGGCAGTTACTTTAATAGCCAAAACAATGCAGCCGTAGTGCCACACTGGTGACATGGAGTACTTGTAAATCACCATGTGAGATCTCATAAAGCTCACCATAAAAGCCTGGTGATATCATGTAATAAAAGTGCTCTTTTCTACTGAGTTAAGCAGCTATCGCTCAATTTACCATGTAATCTCATGAGCCCCAGGCTCATTAGCTCATCTAGGATAGGATACAGTATGAGGGTGTCCTGACCACAAGGAACCAAAGAATCACTGAGAATTTTCTCTTTTTAAAAAATTTCCTGGGTATGCTTTATAAAATGCAGAAACCTATATTGTCGGATAGTTATCATTTGTGTTTGCTCAAGTTGCTTTATCTTCACACGACTTTTTCTCTCTAAACCACTCTCTTCCCTGCCTGGTCGCAGAGCTCATGGTCTTTTAACACTGTCCAACCCACGATCTTTGACTGCTCCATTTGCACGTTCATGTGACTGCACTAATTTTTTTTTTAGAGTTTGTCACAGCCGTCTTTGTTTAATTAAAAAAGCTGAAGTGGCCAGGAGTAGGACATGCTCCAGACCCTGCTTCTGAACAGCCTAGATGGGGACTTCAAGGGCTCAGAGTAGACACAAAGTGAACTTTATTTACTCAAAGCTTGTTGACTAAATTTTTGTATACATCTGGGATATAATCCTTTCCCAAAAGGGAAATCATGGTAACCTTGGAAAATCTGTTGTCCTGGTTTTTCCAAGTTAGAACTGATATAGCTTCCTTGTCTCCTTAAATGTAAAAATCCTTTTTTGAGTAATAGCCCAGCCTAAGAATTATAGCAGTAAAAGAAATTGAACCTATTTTTGTTTCGACTTTTTGCCTCATGTGATAAAATCAGAAAGACTGCTCCTAAGGGTGGTTTTCTCTGTTTTTAGTGGTGAAATGATTTAAAGGCCTGAAAAAGTCTGGGATTCATCCTGAGACTGAATAATTCTCAGCCTGATTTTGTTCTGCAGAACAAGTGTCATCTGTGTATATCATATGTGTGCATGTCTGAATCAGGTTGCATTCAGAGAATTTGATATATTTGTAGAAAACAATTTTTATGATTAAAGTTCATATTTTAATATGAAAAAAATTATTACATGTATAAAACTACCAATGCTGTATCCAGAAAGAAAATGTTACAGTAAGTCAAGGTTAAATTTTACACTTAAATTTTTGCATAAGCAAAATTCACCACGGTAACAATATACTTATGTGACATAAATAATGAAAAGGCATAGGAATGTTTTTGTGGTTTATACAATAGTGGAATGACTTTCTCTCATTGATATTATTAAAACCTCCGAATTTTATCATCAAAAGTTATAAACCTAGTAGCATATAACATATATTGTGCATGAAAACTTAGTAGCATAATCTATATCATTTATAACAAATTTTTAAACACCTATGTTTCTTCAGAAGTCATATCTATAGGATTAAAATACATGTATTATCAAGATTATTTGTAAAGTCGAATTATTTACAAAGTAGGAAGCTTAGAATGATTCTATGAGCCTATTGGTAAAAAAAAAATAGCTGCACATGCTATATTTAGCTCAACCTACCTTTCCTCGTTGTTATATACTAATTTCTTCTCACTTGCAAATATTTCTGCCTAATCTCCATTCCCTTTGAAGACTTTTCATCTATATCACAGAATTATTTTGCTTATAAATGATACTTACTAAGAGTTTTTCAAGGAAAACTACTGAACCTTGCTTTTTTTTTTTTTGGCGGCACCGGCGATTGACTCATGACCTCGCGCTTGCCAGGCAGGCACTTAAGCCACTGAGCTAGATCCCCAGCCCTTCTGAACCTTGCTTTTCTAAACACCTTTTACACATGCAGGAAATCACTACAAAAGACTGTATATGGGAGTAATATGATAGATTTTTGAATCCTGTCTTTGAGCTTCAGAATAGTTTTTATTTTTTTTTGTTTTAGAGAAAAAAACAGAAAAATCAAGAACAGACAAACAATTGAAAAACAACAGCAAAAGCAAAATGACAACACCAGCAGCAACAACAACAAAGAACAGTTTTTTTAAAGACAGGTAGGATAACCAGGTTTATTATTTA
>RJWT010040155.1:0-12540 GCA_004365215.1 Cuniculus paca
AGCAATGGGTGCAGCTCAGAGGGGCCATGGTCTGAGGCGATCTTAAAGAAAGCAGGACCATGAACAAGGCAACTACGTATTTTACTTGGCAGGTCCCTTTTGCATCTCCCCTTAAACTATGAAAGATACCCCTCTCTTGAGAAGTCCAGAGCTTGCCCACTTCCCCTCCTCTGGAAACTGTGGCAGTGGGGGCTAAGCTACCAACAGTCCCCCTCCAAACCTGGCACTGGTCCTACAGGATCATGCAAAAATAAAGCGAGAAATTTGAGATATGAGAAAAATGAAAAAAACTAAAATAAAAATCTTATACAGATCCATCCAGATGTCTCCATTTCTTGGTGAAATCCACATGCTCTCAGAGACCCTCACGCAATGGAGCACAGTGTATTGAGAATCAGGAACTAGTCCTCCAGGACTGGTCTGATCCACTGCTCACTGTAGCAGGCCCTTTCCACTGACAGTGATGGATATTTGAAAATTGTCTGATGCCTGCTTGACGTTGTTTTCATTTCTGATGGGGCCTGGTAATCTGTGAGAAATGAACTTCAATTGCTTTTTCTGCAAGTGCTAAAAAGTTACTCTTACATCTTGGAGGGCCCTAGCAAAGCACATGTCAAGGACCGGTAGGTCAGTGGGACTGAAATAGCAGCTCTGAAATGAACACTTGATACTGTATATAAATTGAATGATCAGCCTGGTGATTTTAGAACTACCTAGGTGGAATTTATGTGTCTTCTGGATGAGCTGATGGTTCTAAGCCAGGGGATCTACCTCTGACACCCAGTACTGCAATCAGCACAAGATGGGAGGAGAGTGGGGCGGGAGGAGGTGGGCGAGTGACTTGACCTCGACCGTGTCTTTTCACCCCTCTCCTTCTGATCAGTCTTTGGCATGAATGCTGCAACTCATAGAGTGGTTGCCTCCTCCCTGTGTGAGCTCAGGAGCTGGCTCTGTATTTGCTGTGTATGTGATGGTCAAGTGCTCCTTGACCTCTGAGTCCCTGGTAGATTGGGGGTTTCTAAGAGCGAGTTTGCCAATTTATAGCCTTAACTTGGAAAAGCAAATCACTACAGACTGATGATGACATGCACATATACATAAAAGACGGCTAATATTCACATGCTCAGTTTTGATCTTCTAACTTACAACCTGGATTTTCGGAATGACAAGAAAAGGAGCTAACAGATATGGAGAAATCCACTGAGAGAGATAAGAGACTGAGATGGAGACACAGACTCAAAAGACAGGAGAGAAAGAGGCAGATGAAAATATTATGATCAAAATGAGAGAGAAATGGAAAGAGATGGAGAGAGGGAGACAAGGAAAGGGAATGAGAGCAAAACAAAAGAGAAGAGACAGGCAAAAGAGATTAATTGATGAATAATTGATGATGTTATTCAAAATGTTGGCTTTCACATTAAAACACTCAACTTTGGTTCCTATTCTTTCTCATTGCTTTCTAATCATCTATAATCATTTCTTGATAAAGGTAACATAGTTCTCTTCTTGGCTTCTAAATTATAATAGCCACTTTTGACAGATATAACCAGAATTCCATGAATATTAAAAAAAAATTTTTTTAAAGTACCATTAGGGAAAATGGAAAGCAGAAGGAAAGATAGATGTCACCACCAGGCATCCAGGAAGCAGGGACCTTAGGTTGATGTTCATGGCTGTGACATAGCATGGGATAATCTGAATTCTCCCAGAAACTGGAGAGGTTTGTAAACAATCTAGTACTTCAATTTACCTGCTGAAAACAGCTTCTGTTGTAACAATGTCCTGGATCACTATTGGAAATGGGGGGAAAGACTAATTATGGAAGAGAACAGTGGAGCATGGAGATTTAAAGCACAGGGTGGGAGAGAACTTTTATTGAGTTTCTATGTTGGTCCTAGGTGTTTTCCATACATGATATCACGTCAATCCCTACATGATTGGTGTCACAGTTTGCAAATGGCATTTTATTTAACTGAAAACAGTTAAGACACATAGATGAAAATCCTGATCTGCTGCCACTCCTGGCCTTACCATGCAGCATGAACAGCACACTCACTTAATTAAACAAGTAGAATATATGAGCAAAGCCTCCATTGATGTCTTATGTCGGTCTTTAGTAAGCCTCCCTTAATGTGATGTATTAGAGCAAAAATCATAGAAACATATTAATGTTGTTAATTTCCCAGTACAGGTAAGTGATAAAAAGAGGAATTCAAGAAGAGGTCTACTCGATTTTGGCAGATAGAGAGTCTCATTATATCTCAATAGATTATCCAGAAGTGAACTGCAGAGGCTAAATTTCAAATAAGCCCCAGACTTGTAGGGAACACTTGCAGGGCATCAAATTTGCACATGCAAACTGGGATGCATGCTCATAATTACTTGATTTGCAGGAATTACTACTTCGTTGTATTGTCCTACCAGACACAGGCAAAGATTATAGATCTTGGAGCAACAGATTCATGGACTCTGAGCTCAAAGTTGAGCTTTACACAAATAACCTGTATTCAAATCTTCCCTGTAATCTATTTAGATACATTCTCTGGGTTGTGTCCCTCTCCAATCCATATGATAATGGACTGCATAGACTGGTATGATTCACTTAGTTAGAATCTGCCTTACAGAGGAAATTCGTTCACTTATTATTCGTATTGTAGTTCTTGACACTTCAACATCAAATACATCAACAGCTACCACAGCTCCTAGGATGCTTCTTTTCCCACTTAGATATTTACATATGGCTATTACAGTTGGAATCCAGAATTGGATGGATATCCCAATTCCACAATTAGAGAAAATCAGGCACTTTTAAAAAGAGGGGGTGGCTGTATGCAAATGTTGAACAGTTGAAAGAGCCAAATTACAAAGAGCTTCAAATGCAATGGGAAACAGGTACAACCCGACCCTGAGATGGTCCATTCGGCTCCCACCTAAGCACGGCCAGCGCCCATGTAAGAAACCTAAGTAGGCAGGAGTTATAAACACACCCAACTGGGGCTTTCATTTCAAACATTTCTTCCCTGGAGGACAAAGCCACAATGAGGCACAGGACAACGATGTCAAATAATCGCCCTGGATCTGCTTGTGGTCCTGTATGCCCACTGGAAGGGCCCAAAAGCATGACATAGTTTCACATTTTCATCCTGCTCTGCCTCTAGCTCAGGAATCCGGTCTGGGGATGCCGTGCGGCTCCTGTGTGCACAGCCAAAGCAATAGCCCAAAGGCGGCGGCGTGGGAGGGGGTCATAAATTGTAAAAACAAAATAAGATCAGTAATTCCCACAAGCGCTGCAGTGCAGGACGGGGGAAGGCGCCCAGCCCACGTCCCAGGAGCGGCTGCATCTGCTGATTTTCTCTGATGAGCTGTGCAGAGCCGATGGCAGTCAGCCGGGCTTTTCACCCTGTAAGTAATGAACACACGGCACGGACGGATCTGAGCGCAGTACATACCTTTCTCGGAGCAATTTTAACTTTTCCCATGTCCATTAGGCCTTACAGCCTAATCTTGCTCTGCCAATTGCTCCCATGGTGAGATCATTAAGTAAATTATTTTAAGATCAAACACCCTGCAGTGACAATGGCGTCCCATGTAAGGTAAATGCTTCAAAGGCCCCCCTTTCAAATTACAGCCCTCCAGAGTTATTCATCAGCCCTCCGTAGGACTGGCCTCGCCATTACTTGGCTTTTTGCCGCAGGCGAAGGTAGCACTGCTAATTGGCCTCTGTAACAAAACTGACCTGTGGACAGGATGAAACTTGTTTGGAGCTTAGAGACAAAAATTATTCAAGGTTAAAAACACATGAATGCCCGGGCTACGTCACCAAGAAAGAGGAGTGAATGAATGTCTTCCCCTGTGGTTCCTAATGTGAAAGAATGCGCTCCCGGCGCGCCGGGGCCGAACAAAGGCTCCTTCAGGTAGCAGAGCCCAGAGCCCGCAGCCTGCGCCCTGCGCTCCGCGCCCGGCCTCGCTCCTGCAGCTCGAGACGAGCCGCTGCGTCCACCGCTTCGCTTCCCCGGCCCCCTCCCGGGGAGGCCTTTGATCTCCCGGGGTAATGGCAGATGGAACAATTTAACTGCTTCGTACAGGTGCAGAGTTTACTTGACAGGTCGGGGCTTTTATTTCTAGCACATTAGCCGGGCGCATACAAATGGGTTTTTGACAGATTCAAGCAGGTAAAATAGCACCGAAGTTCCGCAAAAGCGCGGGCACACACCTGCCGAGATGGCGCAATTGGAAAATGCTGCATAAATTAAAGACAGGTAAAACCTTGGGCTTCCCTGCTGCAAGAGGATTTTTTGTTTGTTTGTTTGTTTGTTTTTCTGGTTTACAACTTGCGGAGGTGGGGTGTTGGAGATTCTCAAATGAGTAAACACCGAATGAACTCCTTGATCTTTTTGAGCTCAAAAGAAGTGGGGCTCAGTCACGGTGATTCCTCTCGGTGCTCCTCCTGCAGTGGGGGTTTGTCACACTTGATATTCGCCGACGGCCACAGAGAGAGGTCCCTTTGCCTCCTCAGGGCGTCCCTCCAGCCCTCACCTCCCGCGCCCAGCGGTCTTTCTTCCTCTCCAGGTGGAAGATTGTGATCTACAAATTGTGCTTAGGTAATGAAATAGCTCGCGCACTGAGGAAACTCGGGTAAATATTACTTTCTTGAGATAGGCAGTGTGGTAAAGAAAGTTGCCCGGGGTTGCTTGAGGCATTTTCCCACCCTCTGGAAAAAAAGAAACTATTTCGGAAATTGGCAATCCTAGTTTTTTAGTCTTGGTTTTCTAGTAAGATACGTCACTCTTCCAATCTGAGTGCATAAATAATTTTCTTACAACAGAAATATTCCAAAATATTGCTTTTAGAAGTGTCACGTGGAGGGAATTTTAAGGTTGCACACACAGAATGAGGTTATTTGGTGATCATTTTCCCTTTTATTTTACGTGCATTTGTGATATTCTTTAATCAGCAAATTAGATTACCAACCGATAATTTCCATCTTTAACAATTTTAAAGACTTCAGAAGTGCTGATTTTTTTTTCATTGCATTAAAGAACTTTTTTTCTTGGGAGAGAGGATAATCTTTTAATGAATGTGCTTCCAGACTGAGTAATATTAAACCTCACCATTTCTCTCTCTCTCCCTCTCTCTAATACCTCACTACTCACTAATGAAATAGAAGTGCTGGTGTTTAGGGACAGCATTTACAAAATAGAGCAGAAGAGCTAGTCCAACCTATAAAGAAAGGTGAGCTCTTAACAATGGTGCTCTTTGGAAGTCACCCTGTTTACTTCTGCTTCTTTGAGCACACTTTTTACCTACTAGTAGGACTTGCCAGGCTGTCTTCTATTAGGATCTCTATCCTGACCAGTATTGCATAGAATCATTAAGATTATGGAGAATACTTCAGTCATTCCCAGGTTTTATAGAGGAAAATCAAAGGCCAAAGACACAAAATAAGTTATTGTCTATGGAATGATTTTCATTTGTTTGCATGTTTAATAAATACCTCTAACATTGCTGAGTGCCACTAAGTGGAAGGCACTAGGGGGCATGCAAGGGTGAATACAGTGGTCAGAATGAGGCCCAAGAATCCCATTACAAGGGAATCACATGCGTGAATGCACCTGCAGAGATTATGAATAAATGAACAATTAGCATATAGTACATTAAGCCTCCAAAGTTTGCACTACACTGAGTGTTATTGAAAACAGAGGGACGAGTAACCAGCCCTAACAAAAGAAAACTTCCAATAGGAGCAATTTTGAACAAAACTTTTAATGATAAATAAGAGTTTACCTGACCAAGAAAGGGATCATTTTTATATGAAGTACATCAAAGGCAGGAAAGGATTCAGATGTTTGAAAAACAATGCAAAGTCACATGTTGGAGGAAGTTACAAGGAGCCAACCTAGGAATGAAGTTCTCCACGGTATTTGGCTGTCATAACGCATTGCAGGTGAGGTCAAGTTCAGCAGACACACTGACCAGCAAATACCATCTTCCATACAGATGAAGGCAAGGACACAGGGCTGAAAGAGTGAGCATCTAGAGAAAGGCTGGGGTCAAAGCTGTGAATTTCCATACCAGTCCTAGAATACTAATTCTGAGGAGAAATCAACTCCTATGTTGATTATGTTCCTGCATTTTGACTCACTATCATAGCAACTTCAGTCTCTATCTTCGCTAAGGAACAGTGGTGGATTGAACAGGAATGCCATGCTCTGACGACCATTGACATGACCGTAAATATAACAGAAGTAGGTTGGTGGCATCTTTGTCGGAGAGTCAACTGTTAGAGTCACCCATGTTTTTCTGCTATGCAAATCTTTGCAGAGACTGCTATTTGCCTTTTACTCAAGTTCAACTTTTTTGGTTCTGGTATTTCAAAATATATCTGCAGGTCCAGAGTGGCTTTTTTTTTTTCATAAAGCAACTATCAGGGTCTGAGATTATGATTTTAAAAATTCTATGAATTTAGAAATTATAAAGAATTTAAATTATGAATTTACAAACTAAGGTTTTAGAATTGTGGTTAAGATCATCCCAGATATCTTGAAATCTGGGTGCTCTAGCTCTACTTTCCAGCCAAAGAAGCTAAAACTCAGAATGTTGAACAGCGTGGCCAGACTCAGAGATTTCAAACAGTTTGTTTAAGATCCCATGTCAGTTGGAATTGGAGCCAGTCTGCATTGGGCAGGGTCTGCTACTAAGATTCCATCTTCTCTTGGTACAGGCTTTTGTCAGATAAGTGATCTAATCACAAGTTTAGGAAACTTGGTTGGCCCAAACTGAGTATCCCTTAGTCGTTTGCATCCCCATCCTTCACCTTTATTTCCGTTGGCTAAAATGTCATTTGCTCCTTGTTTCTTGTCTGTTGGCCACTAGAATATCAGCTCTACACCCACTGTCCCCCCAAGTACCAGAACATGGCCTGGGACCCTGTAGCCACTCAACCATTACCTGTTGAATAAAGGAATGACGAGATGAACCCAAAACACTGTAATCACTACAATGAGTGGCCAAGAGCCACTGTGGAGTTTACTATCTCTTCTTGTCCCTCTGTCACGGAGAGGATTATGACACAGGGTAGTTGAAGAAGCCCCATATCTCAGATTATGCTATCTGCCTTTTCCTACTGGTTTGACTTTCAATTTATTTACTTGTCATTGATCATTTTGCAAATAACCCCAAAACATGTTACATCATTTTGCACCTATCAAACAAATTGCATTAAACAAAAAACACCAGGTAATGGCATGCATCCTTCAACTTCTGGGACGTGACTTGTTCGCTTAAAATGAAGTGCGTGCCTGGCACCCCGTGACAGGTACAGGTGTGTTCTAATTTCTGCCCGTGTTGGTGGCTCTGAGGAAGCCCATCCACCCCTGCCCTCTTTGGGGAGGAGAGGGGTTCGGAAGAGATCATGAACAGTTCCAAATGAGGACAAGTCACCTTTGAGCAGGAAAGGGTCTTTGAGCAGTTAACTCAGCCCTACAGGAGAGCTTATTGAGCTGCTTTAGCTAGAGTCTATCACAGTTGGGAGCTGGGATACTGTGTTCCACCAAGGGGAATTAAAATAATATGTTAAGAAATTGCAAATACATACATTACAAATGTAATAAAATGGTAAAGATTTTTACAATAGTAAAGATCATCAAATTAAAATTTATAAGCCTCTATTTCCCTGTTTATGTTCTCAAATCTCTAAATTTTTAAAATTTTCGCTAGTTTGGTTTCTTCCCCCTTGAGCCTGATTGCTCTATCTTGAAATTTCTCAGAACCTAGGCCTTTTAATGTTATTTTCACTGCCAGACAGTTTTATTCACCTGGATAAACCCAACCACTATCTATGTGCTTGTGATCTTTACTGTAGTTTGTGTCAGGAATGTCCTTCAAATGCCCATGGGTTACAGGCTTATCAGTAGTCTGTGGTGCTATTGCAAGGTGGCAAAACCTCTATAAAATGAAGCCTGGTGGAAGGAAGTTACAGGACCCAAAGCAACAGGACCAGGTGACCATGGCGTGAAACCTCTGAACTCATGAACCAAAATAAACCTTCCCTCTTTTCAGGTTGTTTATCTCTGGAATTTTGTCACAGTGTGGGAAAGTTGACTAAACTTAATATTTTTCCACTCAACCTCTCGTGAGTACAGTCCTCATGTATCAACTGCCCACCAGATGCGTTTCCTTAGCTGTCTCATAGGCACCTCAACTTACAAAACTCCCAAAGTGGAAATATAGATTGCCCCTTCACCCCCACGTGCCCTCTGGTTGTCCTCACAGAGGGCAACTCTAAGCAGCTTGAGGCTCAAGCCCAGAACGCTGAAAGTCATTCTTGACGTTTCTCTTTCTCTCATAGTCCGCCACAAATCAATGTCCATATCCTGTTGGTTTTGTCTACTAAATGCCTCCTTAATCCATAACTTGGTTTCTATCTATAGCTATCTTCCTGTCTAATAAAGTCATCTTTCAGGTTCACCTTGTTAATTCAGGTGGATTACTCTAGAAATATGCTTTTATGCTCCCTAAAAACTCTCCTTTTCTTCTTAACTTTGTTCTTCACACTGAATGCATGTCACTTTTCCAAAATGGAAGTATAGTTAAGTGACTTTCTTATGTAAACTCCTTACTGCTTTCCACTGCTCTGAAAACTTTAGGTGTCCAGAATACCCCACAGCCGTGGTCCCACTGCCTGAACTGGTTATGCTCACAGCTCTCCCCTGCTGTCCCATGCCCCAAAGCTTTCTCCCACTTCTTTTTGCCTGCCTCCTCCAGGCCTCAGCTTGTTCTCAGGGGAGCCAGGCCTGACTGGGACCACAGCTAGGTGCCATCCCTTATGTGTTCCTTGTTCACAACTCTCCTCCCACATCTCTACACCTAGCTCAGTGTGCAGGCAAAGAAAGGTCTTGGTGACATCTAGTGACTAAAGGAATGGACAGCCCAAATTATCAGAGGCTGAGACTCAAGCCAGACCATTACTACAGAATGTTTTAATTTTAATGAAAATAAGGCAAAGTAACTCAAACTAGGGGGGGAACATTTATGCAGATTGTTGACATGTGTCTTATATGGGTGGTGGTAGTACACTACCAGATAGGACTGGAAAAATTCAATAGGGTGAAATAACCAGTTAGAGAATACAACTTTTAAAAATCCCTTCTACACATATATGGATACATAGTTACATGCAAGCAAATAAATACTTAAAAATGAATCTAGAAATATATAGGGTGCATCAAGGAAAACCCTGAATTAGAAAATTAAAAATAAAGACTAAATATAAGAATACTTAAATAAGTGGAGAAATATGCTAAAATCTTGGACAGACATCAATTTTATAAAGTTGTTAATGCTCCTCAATATATCTATTATTAGATAACAATAAAATGCCAGTTGGATTATTGTGGGAACTTGACAATGTGCCCCTGAAATTTATCTGAATAAATTAATTAAAAAATAAAACTAACCAATAAAATATTTAAAAGGAACAAGATAGTAGAAAGGTTTGCACAATCAGATACTAACACGTAGTTTAACACCACATAGTTAAATTAATAAGCTAGTATTATGAGAAAAAAATAAGACAAGGGATAGAAATCTCATACTCAAATCTGCATATATGTGAGATCCTATTGCATGCTAAAGATGGCATTTCAGATCAGTGGGGTAAGAAATTTTTAAAAATTTTCTTCCTTCCTTCCACCCTTCCTTCCTTCCTTTCTTTCTTTTTAGTGGTACTGGGAATTCAGCTCAGAGTCTTCACACAGTTACATTCCTATCCTTTTTTTATTTCTAAAAAATAATTTATAACAGAGCTTGCTAGGTTGCTAAGTTGCCAGGGTGAACTTGAACTTGTGATCTTCCTGGCTTAGTTTCCCAGAGTGCTGAAATTACAGGCATGTGCCACCATGTCTGGCTAATTTTTTAAGTAAATGGTGCCAGGTAATTGCTTAATTATTTGGATCATTAAGATAAGTCTCTTATCTCTCTTTATATCAAATGTAATAATCATGAATTAATTATGAATAATGCTATTAAAACTCAGAGGTATTAAACTAAGTATAGACAGGTATTACTATGCAAAAGGTTTACTCTATGAAAACCCCATAAATAAATATTAGAATAAAGAATAAATCAGCAGCAATCAGGGGATGCTTCTGCTGATAACCAGCTCAGTCAGGAGGCAGTGGCTGGCCCTGCCCCCATATGCACTCCAGCCCCCATTGGGGATGCTTCCTGCCCCATGTAGGCAGCATGGGCTGTGAAAAACAGCAACTGGGCCTGCACCAGAGCACCCAGTGGCCACCATTGAATACCCATAGGCAGCACTGGCCAAGAGAACCAAACAGTCATGCTCAGGAGAAATTGTAGCCAGTGTGGGAAGTGCTTGGGACCCCACTAGTCATTTGTTTGGAAGAAACCAGGAAAATGTCAAGACAAAGAAGCAAAAGGCAGTCTCTGGACTCCAACTCAAGCAGAGCAAGTCCAGGAGATGTAGACATGGAAGAAATTGGGAGTCAAACACCTGAAGTTTCTGCAGTGATGGCAACTGAAGTAAAGGGACAACTTCATAAGGTTATAAAAGAAATTAAAACTGAAATACTATCTCAGGTAAAAGAAGAAATGAAAAACATAATAAAAGATTTGCTAAGCATCTCTAAAGAAGACATAGTTAAAAAAATAGCGGAGCATAGGAAAATGAGGGAAAATGTGAATGAACAATATAAGACAGATTCAGAATGTATGAAACAGATTCAAAGAGATATCTGGGAAATTAAAAACTCCATTAAAAGCCTGCAAGACTGCTTGAAAGAACCTGAAGATAGACTTTCAGACCTAGAAGACGGGTGTGCAGCTTGTGCTTGGGAAAGGAAAATAAAAATTCTTCTTAAAAATAACAGGGAACCAGGAAATAACACTTCAATGACTGCAAGATGATGCAAAGCAAAATAATGTAAGAATAATAGGTGTCAGTGAAAACAGCAGGGGGGGTCAACACAAATGATATTAGAAGTCTATTTACAGAAATAATAGCAGAAAATTTTCCAAACATGGGAAAAGGATGTGGCATTCGGATAAGTGAGCATAGAGAACTCCGGCTAGCCATAACGAAAATAAATCCACACCCAGATATATAATAATCAAGATCTCAGAAATTCAACACAAGAACAGAATATTAAACACTGTTAGAGAAAAGAAATAGATCACCTATGAAGGAAAACTCATCAGAATCACAACAGACTTCTCAACACAAACCATCAACTCAAGAAGAGCTTGGGGTGAAGTATTTCAAGTCCTGAAAGAAAACAACTTCCAATGCAGATTGATATACCCTGCAAAACTATCTTTCAAAATTAATGGAGAAACAAGATACTTTCATGACAAAGAACAACTGAAGAAATTCATAACTGCCAAACCAACCCTACAAAGAATACTGAAGGACATTCTAGAGAGAGATAAAAAAGACCATGGTTCCAGTCATCGTGGCAGAGTGGGATCACTGAACGGGGCAGACAACTGAATGAAAAGGAAAAGTAGGCAGTCAACAGCAGGAAAATAGCATGACAGAGATGAGCCAGTGCATGTTGGTCATAACCATTAATATAGATGGCCTCAATTCATCAATAAAAAGAAACACAGGTAGTCTGGTGGCTCAGGAGACAAGATCCATCAATATGCTTTATTCAAGTAACACATTTAACTCAAAAGGAAATTCACAGACTAAAAATCAAAGGAGAGAAAACAATGTTCTATATGACAGGGAACCAGAAAAAAGTAGGGGTAACTTGCCCATTAACTGCAGAATAGATAAGAAAGACATGGCATTTTTATACAATGGAAACCTACTCAGCTATAAAGGAAGATAACCTCGAGGCTCTTGTAAGTAAACAGATACAACTTGAGATCATGCTCATGGGTGAAAAGGTTCAGTGTCACATGGGTGAATATCATGTTGTCTCCCTAGTATAAAAAACTGATGGAGTGAGTGGGATCCAAAATGCACAATAGATGTTGTGAAGGTGAAAGAGGAGCAGATGTCTACGGGGGAAGGCAGTGGCCATTGTTAATCTATTATCCTGTTTTGAAACCCTGTATTGTTTTCATTTTCTATTTAGTTTGGTTTTATTCTGTTTTGGTTTGTTTGATTTTATTATATTTGATGGCATGGGCAGCTATTTCAAAAATAGCCAAATGTATTATAGTAGCCATTATTGATTTTCTATTATCTTGCTTCAAAGCCCTATGTTGCTTTATTTGTTTTCTTTTGATTGATTTTATTCTATTTTGTTTTGTTTGATTTTATTATGTTTGATGGTATGGGCAGCTACTTTGAAGATAGCAGGATGCATTATGGTGACCACTGTTGTATTCCTACTGTCTTGTTTTGAAGTCCTGTATTGCTTTTATAGTTTTGTTTTGATTGCTTTTATTGTGTTCTGTCTTGTTTGGTTTTGTTGTGCCTGATGGTGTGGGAAGTTACTTTGAAGATGGCAAGAGGCATTGTGGTAGCCATTGTTGATTTCCTTTTGTCTTGTTTTGAGATCTTGTGTT
>RJWT010040156.1:0-12541 GCA_004365215.1 Cuniculus paca
GGGATTATAGGTGTGTTTCATTGTGCCCAGTTTAGATTAAGAATTTTCAGGTGGGGAGATTACCCTGGGTTATCTGAACAAGCCCAATATAATCATAAGTGTCTTTGCAAGAGGAACACAGGAGGATTAGAATCAGAAAATTGTTGGAAGCCTGGGGCAGGTGGACTTCAAATTCAAGCCCAACCTGGACAATTCAGTGACTTAGTGAGACCCTGTCTCAAAATAAAAAATAAAAAAGAAGTGGGGATATACCACAGAGTTCAATGCCTGGTGCTGCAGGTACACGCACACATAAGCCAAATATGAGAAGAAAAGAAAACTGGGCATGATGAAAGACAAAGAAATGCGAGGAGAGGTTGGGAGATGCATCCACTGCAGGCTTTGAAGATGGAGAATGGGAGCTCAAATGCACAGAGTGGGTCAGAAACCAGGCTCTTCTACGTGACTCCAGAGCACTCCCAGCCCTCAAGACACCTTGATCAGCTCAGCAAAACACATTTTGGAATTTTGACCAATAATAAATTTGGGTTGCTTTTAAACCAGTAAATTTATGGTGATTTGTGACAGCAGCAATCAGAAGCAAATATATTCATTATTGCTATTTTGGTAGCACATAGAAAGGACAGGTGGTTTTCTAACTGCCTCCCCCAAAAACAGTCATGCAGAATGAACTGTATCTGGTCTAGGTCAGGGCAAGCTGATTCAATTGCCCTTTGCTGGCAGTGTAGGGCTGGGCATGTGACCTAGTTCCACTTGGTGAGTCAGAAGAGAAAGACTGCTGGGTGGGAGGTTTTCTGGGAAGGATTTCACTTCCTAATAAAAAAAATCATCAAGGTAAGAAATCTTGCCTCTTTCTGCTTGGCTTGGCCAAATTTAAGGGCGGTTGTAATGCTTGGTGTGGCATGGAAAGATTGCAATGCAATGGTGAAATCTGCAGTGATAAGATAGAGAGGGGTGGTGAGGAAGACCGAGAAAACAGCAGCTAATGAGCACTCGAGGTGAAAAGAGGTTCGATTTATTTCCATCACCAAGAAATAAAAAGAGCTTTGAGCTTGTAGTTCAGGCAAGCTTAGTTTTCTGCAGGGAGCATGTGATTGATTCAGGAACATTAGATCGTGAACTCAAGGTGCGATGTCAGAAAATAAGACTTACAATACGGTATGATTGTTCTGAAGGAGACCTGGAAAGTCACCAAACAGCTTTAAAAACATAGCTTCCTTTCAGGGAGTATTTCATAGAAAGACAAACTAATCAAGTCTGATTTTACTGAACTTGACCAGGGAAGACTTGCTATAGAGAAGCATTCCATGTAAGACAGGTCTCTCCAGAACTATCTCTAAGGGGTTGATTTTTTCCTTTGAAAGGCCTTGTCCTGTCTTCCCTGACATGTTGAATAGAAGCCCAGTTATCTTTCTAGTTAGGTCTAGAAGTTTGGAACTCTGCTTCTCTTCCTTTTTTTCTCTCTCCCTGCATAGCTACTTGTTGCCCTTGCCATTTCCTATCTCTGTGTCTGCCTTCTGCTCTGTTTTGGTTTGGCCCTTCATCACTGTTTGTCTGTTACCATAATGACCTCTTAACCCGTCACATTGTCCTCTGCATCTTCTTCTCTATTCAGGCTCCATGCTTGGGCTGAATGATCTTTTCAAATTGCAAAGCTGATTGTGATAGCCACCCAAGGTGTTGGGGTTTGTGGCCATGACTGTCAGTGAGAGAGACCTTCAGGTCCCCTGCGGGGCTAGGCTTTGCCCTGCCTCCCTGCCTTCTGCCACACTGTCTGTAATAGTTAATCCTGATATGTCAATTTTGTTGGATTTAGAAATGTTGAGCAGATTTTTAGAGCCCACTTCTGGGTGGGGCATGGAAGCATGACTTCAGGTCTTACATCTGGTTCCTCATCCCTTCCTCTCTGGCACTGTTCCCCCACTCTGCTTTGTGGCCAACATGAACTAAGCAGCTTTACTCTGTGTGATAGATGTCAACTTGAATAGATTAAGAAAGCCTAGTGGATCGGTGGAGCACAGTTCTATTCTGTCTGTGTCTGTGAATGATTGACATGTAGGCCTCAAATGGAGGAGGGAAGACCCACCTTGGTTGTGATGGCACAAATCAGTAGGCTTGTAACCTGAATGGAATACAGAGGGAAAGAGGAAGTTTCTTCTTTCGCTTCTTTGGAGGAGCTCTGGTCTTCACCATTGCTTTTGGATGTTCATTTCTAGTTCTTTCTGGGGGCATACTCTTCAGCTTTCCAGTAGGGACTTACACTGGGACTCTGTAGTGAGATTCAGGCCTTTGAGTTTGGACTGGATCCTCCAGCACTAGTGGACAGGCAGCCATTTTGCATTCTCCCACCCTTGATTCCACAGGCTACCACTGTAAGCCTACTTAGTAAATCCAAGTAAATATATTTGGAACTTTTATTTAGTACTTCCATACATATGATTATGATTACGATTATTATAAAGTCTATTCTTCTAGTGAACCCTAACTCATACATTCTGCCAGGCTCTTCTGCATGAGGTTTCTGCCTTGGACCCAGCTCATGTACTGAATCCCCTGAAACCGTGAACTAAATTAAATCTTTCCTCCTTTAAACTGTGGGTATTTGGTATTGTGTCTTGGTGATGGAGAAACTGACTAATGCACTGTCCCTCTGCTGGAACTGGAACTCTTTATCCTTTGCACACCTAGGTCAAGTATTCTCTGGTCTGGATGCTATCCTAGTTATTTCCTTCTTGGTGCACCCTGCCTCCGAGGCCCACATTCATTTCTCTCTGTGTAACTTCCTTACCATGCTGTGTTCTCACAAGCTTAGAAATTGTTCTCATGATAGGTAGAGAATCCCTAGAGACAGGGCCTATTCTTAAGCTATTGATATGTTCTTGTCACCTACTACAGTGCTTGGTACATATAGGATAAACAAAATTTGGAGTGCTAGTTTCCACTACTATAATAAACACCCGAGATGATCAGCTTGGAAAGAGAAAAGGTTCACTTTGGCTCACAGTTTCAGAGTGCGTCAGTCTGTGTTTTAATAGAGAAACAGTTGTAACACAAGATATACAAATGTATAAGAAATTACAAGATTGGCTTACAGTGGTCATGCCATAGAGTTGGATGTGGAAGGGTGCAGAGGTTGTCTGCATGCTGGAGATTGAAGGATTCAGTCCAAGATCTAGAACTCACTGAAGTGTCCTGTGAGGTCCATATCAGGAGGCTGATGGGTCTGCAATGAATGACTTAAGAGTGATTCTATTATGGGAGATGAAGAATCTACACCAAAAGGTTGAAGGGTTGGTGCTGGAAGCTGAAGAGTCTGTGCTGGAAGCCAGTAGATGATGGCCAAGCTGCAGACAAAGACTGGAGCTCCTCCAAAGAACAGAAGCAGATCCATCCTTCCTCATTTCCCTTTTACACCACCTAGGAGATAAACCACCCTAGGGCGAGTCTTTTACACCCTATGGTGGAGAATTGCTGAGCAGATTTGGTTAAGCTTCTAAACTTCTCAAGTTGACACACTCAGTCAATGATTACACAGAAGTTTCAGTGAAAGATCAGAGGCTCTGTTGCCTTGGGCCTGTAGTGAGTCAGACATGGTCCCCCGTCATGGGGGAGTCACACACGGTCGCCCTTCATGGCACAGCTCCAGTTACCTGAAAATTACGTTAGACTCCACTTCCCAATAAGACCATGCTGGGGACTGTGTCTTTACCACTGGGGTCATGGTAAAGACCCAAACTATAGGAGTTGAAAAGTATTAAAAAGTCAAACTAGTTCATAGTTGGGTATTATTTAGACCAAAAATAAAATGCATGTCATTTAGTCCAAATCTTTTATTTACTACTTCTAGAACTGTGCTTTTCAAATTGATGGTCACCAGGGACATGGGGAATATTAGTCCCTGGAAATGGTAGCTACAGCCTTCATAATGACAACTGACACATTAAGTACTGCTGTGTATCAGGGTGTGTTCTGAGTGCTTCACTTGGAGTGACTTATTTCATTTTCCTATCTTACTTGGGTAGTTACCATTATTAGCTCCATGTTTTGGATAAGGAAATCAGGAGACATGGAGCAAAAGGGCTGCCCAGGATGTATAGCTTGGAAGTGAAGACATAGGTTTTAACTTGGGCATCTTGTTTGGGGTCAGATATCTAAATGCACCACATGGCTTTGAGCCCAGACTTTAAACTTGGGGCCCTGCAGAGCTGGAGTGGTGGGTTACACACCCTGAGGTAAGAAGGGTCACAAAGTCCACACTGGGCAAGGAGGAATCTGTATATAATGAAATACCTGGGAGTAGACTTCTGGGCATTCCACTGGGTACATGGGGTAAAAGTAAGAGAATCTGAAAGTCAACCTCTAACAAAGCAAACTAGGATAAAGTTGACCAGCCCATCCAAGTGCAGGGTCACTCCAAGGAAGAGGAATCTAGTTCCAGCAAATAGAACAAAATCAAGGGGCATGGGAGGGCTCATGAAGAAGCTTAGGAGAAATCTGGGAAGATTCCTGCAGGAACTAGAGCACTGTACTTTCGTGCAGGTAGCTGTATTAGTCAACTTTTCATCTTTATGGCAAAATGCATGAGAAAAACAACTTAAAGGAGGAAAGGTTTATTTTGGCTCACAATTTCAGTCCTTGCTCTACTGGTTCCATTGTTTTTAGCCTGTGTCAAGACAGAAACAGCATGGTAGGAGGGTGGTGGGAGTGTGCGAAGCCACTCACTTTGTGGCAGGTGGAAGAGAGAGGAAGGAAGGGACCAGGGAAGATGAATAGCTCTAAGGTCCTATGACTCACTGCCTTCAAATAGGTCCCTCTCCCTCCTGTGTTCCCATCACTTCCTAATGATGCTGTGAAATTATGTATCAATCCATGTACATTCATTGATGAAATCCAAGCCTTATGGTGAGATCATGTGCCAAAAGCCCCATCTCTGAACATTTTTGCACTGAGAACCAAGCCTTCAATACATGAGCTTTTATGCAACATTTAAGCTTCAGGTCATAAGAGTAGAGCAGAAGGTACTTCTGTTGTTTCCAAAGATCATACATTTATTTTTGAATAGGCAAAGTGTGGACATAAGATTGTCTGAATAGGCTGAATTAATTTATGAACGGTAGACAAACATAAGATCTTGCATAAGATTAAAAAACTGCATCACAATATACATTTAAAGGACTTTCTTCCCCACCTACCCTGCATGTCAGCTACTCAGACCTCTCTTCCACAGAGTCTACTTGTTCTCCACACACAACACCAAGCATATGTTATGCTTGTATTATTGGTTTCTCTGACAGAAGTTTTCCACAAGTCTAGCCAGTTTAGGTAAAGATACTGGCCTTGATCACATTAGCCATGATCCCGTCTTCTGTGGATCACTGCTCTTCAGTTCCATGCCAACAGTAGAATTTCTCACAGGATTTGCAAATTATATTCATAAATTACAGAGTTCAGCAATTTAGATGAAAAGTACTACTTCTAAAGATAAAAGAAATTTGTTTTGGGTATCAGTTAGGTATGAATAGGTCTGCTCAATGCACAGTTTAATTTTTCTGCTTATGCCTTTGATTTATAAGGGCAGAAATTAATCAAAGCATAAATGTAATTGTCATGTCTTAGAATATTCATGGAATGTTTTTGGAACAAAATTGCTTACCATGAATGCTCTATCCCAATATAAGTTAATCACTTTCATCTAATAGTTATTTTTAAATTTAATAATTTGTTTAACAATTACAGTTATTTTTGATAAAATAAGACCAGCCAAATAAACACAAGACTTAACATCTAATTTTTGTCCCTCCTATGTAAGAAGAAAAGTAAACCCTCAATTCAGCAACTTGCAGCTTTATCAGGATATAGGCTGAATTAATTTATGAACGGTAGACACACGTGTTTAAAGGATGATTTTCCGCAAAGGCTTCCACTTATGAAAGGAAAAACATATCTTTTTTAATACATATGTAAACTACACAACATAGTTTGTACAACTTATAGTTTTCCTAAAACATCAAAGTAGATGTTTCACTGACATTTACTGATAGTTTGAAAGAATTTATTGTTGGAAAATTTCTTCTTGACTATCAGGGAGATAAATGATTTGCATGTTTTAAGAAATTGAATGTTTATGATAAACATGTGAGTTATTATTTACAACTTGCCTGGGTTCAAACTCAGCCAGCTTGCTATCAACACTCATGCTATCCATGAGCTACTGCTTCCCTAATGTCTTCAATGTTTTGCAGTGTTATAAAAGAACGGAGGGGTTCCTAAGCAGGGGAATCCTGTGACAAGACTTCATAAGTATGCATCTAGTGACAATATTCGAATCCAATCTTTTAAAAATGGCACACTTTTATTTTCTGAAATTAGCATTGATTTAGACAGGAAGACAAATGTACACTGGCAAGTTCTTACAAGACTAACTCATCTTTTCTAATCTCAAGAAGAGCTAGAAACTCCAATGAATTATGAAATAATTATGAAAAATCATCAGTGTGAAATCTTCCAATCAAGTGTAGTGGCAGCTCTTTGGCCTTTCTTAGTATAGCTTAGAAGTTTTTGTAGCTCTTGAGCAGATGGCATCTGAGCCATTATGCTGGTTGTTTTCCTCTATCGAATTAATAATACAGTTCATAGACCCTAGCCCACTCACCTATTCTAAACTATTTTAGGTTTTTGTCTGTCAGGATCTGTAGCAACTGATAGACATCATCAATCCACCCACCCACCCATCACTCATCCATCCATCCATCCATCTACTCATTCTCTAAACATTTACTAATAGCCCACATGGAACCAGACACTGGGAAGAGGAAGTGGAAGTACAGGGTTGGAAAGCAGCTATGGTCTTCTTTCTGATGAATCTTAAAATCTTGTAAAGGAGGTATAATTTAAACAAACCAGTAAAACCCATGCAACTTGAGAGAAAGAGCCACAGAATTAGCACCAATTATTGGAATAGTTATTTTCAAGTAAAGCCATAGCTTTCATGCTCTCAAGTTACTGAAATGCAGAAACCTACTTCAACTTTATTGATCAAAACCGAGTATAGCTAGTATTCATGTACGTGTGACTCAAAATTTCTTGTAGAAATTTTCATTCAGGTTCTTTAGACATTCTTTTTAATGTAGTACTCATTTTTCATTTGTCCATTAACTATTGAATTATTTTTATGAGGGCATTTCTAGAGCCTGTATTGGGAGCCAGTAGTGCTTTTGAATGCAGCAGAGTTCTGGTCTACCTTGAAGCTCAAGAGCTGGTCTTGGGTGGGATCCTGGGTTGTGTAGGCAATGATGACTCCATGTAACACACAGTCAAGTACAAGAATGGCCAGTGTGCCACAGGAACATTCAGTCAGGGCAGCAAACTCTTTCAGAAGGTTTGGAAAATTTTTTCAGTAGCAGTAGTATGACAAGGTCTTAAATAAATAGAACTTTGCCTTGATTAGAAAAAGGATATATTCTAGGAAGAAGAAGTAGTGTGTCTAGGGTAGGATGTGTTAAATATTCGAGGGCTGGGCAGAGATTCAGCTTTGGGGTGTGTAGGAGTGTGGGTGAAAAGATGAGGGGTGAAAAACATAGGGCTGAGGGGTGACACGGGTACCCGCCATGGAGCGGTGGGTGTAGGCGATGGGACACCGAATGAGTCAATGAACAGATGAATGAATGCATGGCACCGTTTGTTTATTACTTTGTTTAATGACATAATCTGAATTTTCCTAGAGCATCTCTACAGTGAAAGCCGCATAGGAGTGGGAGAGTGTGTGTGCTGGAAGCCTGTTAGGAGACTTCAAGGGAGACGTCAACATCAGTGTGGCAGTGAGGATGGAGAAGGAAAGTCAGATTTGAGTGCTTTTGAGAAAAAAAATTAAGTTTTTTTGTTGATGAGTCTAATGTATGACATAAAAGGAAAGTAAATATTGCAGATGGTGGCCATGTTGCTATCGTGAGAGATTCTGGAGATCGACGCCAGTAATTTATGGAGAAAAATGGGGAAAGGAGCAGGTCTGGAAGGGGCTGATGGCAAAAGGTATTTGAGTCACTTCCAGGGTGCACCCACGTCCAGGTAGGGCTCACGGATGTAGAGGCCTGGGGGAGCAGTGCAAAGACACAGAAATGAGGAGAAGGACAGTTCCTGATGAAGGGTGGCAGCAAAATGTCACCGAATAAAGTGTGATGAACCCTTACATCAGAACTGCAGGGTAACAGAGAGCATGGATAAAGAGCAGACTTCAGCTATCGACTTGCCCCTGTTTTCTAAACTAATATGGCCAACTTATTGAAGTTCTACTCATTAGCACTCTTGGGTCTTTGATTTCTTTTCCCAAGGAAAAGTTTTGTCTGATTCTAAGGCTTATAGAGTGCTTTGATATATTTAGAAAATTAATATTTAATAAACAATAATGTAAACAGCATTTTACAAATCTCCCCGTTCTGCATCCTTCTCCTGAAGTGGCTCTCTGAGGCTGAAGCTTTAATTGTTTCTTTTCTCATCATTTTCCTTCATCTATTTTATGCAGTCTAGTTTATTTTTTAAAGATATGGCACCATCAGAGTTTTAACTGCTATAAACATTATTATTCTCCACTATCCTTTATAATGCCCTGAACTACCTTATGTTTGGGAAGAGAATGGAAAAAGGTGGAATTTGATATTCAATATTTAATGATATTATAAATGCTTGGACACTTTTAATCATAACTTATATTCAAAAATTTTCTCTGGAAACTTTTTCAATAAAAGTAAATCTAGAGAAGGTATAATTTTAGGAGTTTATGTAATTTAAGCAAATTCTTTAAAGGATGACTTCAGTATGACACTTATACATAAAAGAGAGTATAAGATAAAAAGAAAATTATCTTGATTAGATATCTCTCTCATTATACTACAACAGAATAAATTATATTGAGCTCTAACAAATGAAGCAATAAAAGGCATAACTTTGCTATTACCATTTTTGAGGTATTCACTTGGAATTTATTATTTCATTTAATATGGCCAAACAAAAATGGATTATTGCAACTCAGAACAATGAAACTATCTTTAGCAGTCAATGATATGGAAAAGACAGGAATGTTCCTTGGATATTTTTGACATAATAGGTAAAATTAAAATATAGATATTTTAAGTAAAGACATTACAATGATATTTTTAAGCAAAAATTTTCTTGTTTTTTAAAAAGAAATTCACACTGAAGCATTTTGGGATAGCTTACATTTCATGATACCTTACATTTTCTTTAAAATATCAAGAAAAAAATAGCATAAGCGAGAGATAGGAAAGAGGAGAAAGGCAAGGCAAGTACAGAGGGTGCCGACGGCCATCACATCTAGTTAATGGATATAGGGTGGTTCATTTTACTATTATACTTATCAGGGGTATATTTAAATTTTTTCATAATTAAAAAATTAAGAAATAGGTTGCTTAAGTTCACAGAACCCCCATGGAAAGGCCACCATCATATGTGACAAACGGATGTGGGACATAGAGAGGAAGAGCTGAACAGCACCAAGCAATTTATGTGAAAGCGTGATTTTAAGCCACAAAATCGCACTGTTTACTTTTCATGTGTTAGGGCTTTTTGAGAAAAAAATGTTGAAAGACAATTATGTCATCTAAGTCTTTTGTTTACTAAGACTAACACTTGTATAATTGCTTTAATGTGTCATAGCTCAACATTTATTTTTAGCATCCTTAGTTTTATTAGTTAATTCAAAACATAAACACTTCCTGGCTTGAGCAAAGTCAGCATGTCACTTCCACACCAGACAAAAGTCATAAACACTTGTTCTGTCTCATTTAAACTCTGTGAAAAGACAGATTCTCACTTTCCAAAGGTTCACAAGTATGAGGTAGAGATATTTACTAATATCTTCCCATTTAAATTCAGTCCAAACTACTAGCATATTCAATCCCTGTCATTTATACATTAAGCTGAGCAAAAGAAATAAAAACAAAATATTCAACAAAAGATTTCTCTGTGTGAAAACTATATTTCTAGTTATATCCTGTAGGTCAATATATTAAGTGATCAGACTATCCAATGAATGCTTATTACAGCAAAAAGACACATTGCCCTTAATCTTCTAAATATTTGTGCTCCATTCAAACACACTTATGTCATTGTTCTTGCCATTTTCTGAAGCAGTTCTGGAAGTGCTCTTTCTTGAGTGTCTTTAGTTGTATTTTCTTGGCTGCCTATATATCCTGAATCAATCAAAAATATTTACTTTCATGGTCACTTGACTTCGAGGAAGATAAAGAAGTCACACAGTGCCATTTCCCGTATATAAACAGCTGAGGACACACTGTAATTCTTTTTATTTGACAGAAATTGCTGCACGCATTTCAAATTAATTCCGGACATCAAGACAGCTATGATTGCACCTAAAGACATGAATGAGGAGTGAGGACCTCCAGAACTGCCAGGACTTCAGAACATGGTAAGAATAATGGGGTAAGTGAAGGGGAGTATTTTTCATTTTGTTGGGAAAGATTATTGGCAATGTATCTTTTTTTAAATTTTAAAAATTTTTTATTTTAAAGATAAAAGTGCACAAAACAAGACAATAAATTCGATCAAAACAAAGCAGTGAAATTGGCACAGATCTTTGAAGCAGGATAACAGGAAATCAACAATGGCCACCACAGTATGTCCCATTAGCTTCACAATAGTTGTCCATTCCATCAGATATAGCAAAATCTAACCAAACAAAACAGAATAAAATCAATCAAAACAGAACATTGAACAAAGTGAAACAATTAATTGGAACAAAACAAAACAGTGAGAACAATATTGGACCTCAAAAACAAGATAGAAGGAAATCCCCCATATTTGCTAAACTGCATACTGTTACCTCCCAATAGATGCTCACACTACCGGCCCCAGGCCTGCAAAGTCAATCAAATGATACAAGCATTCGGTTGCTTTTTGTACCTCCATTGCTATCACCTTAGCCCGACCTTCGAACCAGCTGGTTGCTTACGGGGCGAGGGGTGTGTTGGTGATTCTCAGCCCGCCCGAGCACCTTTAGGGTCATGGGAGGTGCTATGCGACTCTTCTCTTCCTGGGCCCTGCATGGCTCGCCAGCAATGTATCTTTTACTGCCATAAACTTAAAAAAATTAAGCATTTACTGTGTTTTTTCTTTAATCACACCTCATAGGTGTTGGTCAGTGTTCTTTGTTTTGTGTGATGTAGAATTTATTATTTCACTTAATATGTTCAAACAAAAATGGATATCTATCTCTATCTCTATGTCTATCTCTCTCTCTATCATCTCTATCATCTCCACATTGTCTTCTCTGAAATGTTTGCAGCCTGGTGTTTTTGGAGCCCTGTTATTTTGGGTTTTAGGCAGTAGCGTTTGTACCTTGTAACATCCCCAGTGACATCTAGGAAACAACCTGGAGTGAAGTGCATTCATATTTCTACAGTGAAAGTATAAGTAGTCCCAGTAGGTGGGATAATAAAGACTCTAAGGGCTTCACGTCAGTTCACGTTAGATTTGTACCCTGGGCAAAATCACCTCAGCTCCTGATCAGCACCTGAGGTTCTCAGCGTTCTTCATGTCTTCTAGGTGGCGGGTGGCTGTGGCACTTTTGGCTGGGGATCAGACACTAGCACGAGACGTATAGCCTCTGACCTAAATCTTCCTGTAACCCTGACTAGTGGTGTAACTCTCCTGATCTCATTTTCTTCACTTTCAAAATGGAAATAACATCTACTTTACAAGATAGTTGTGGTGATCATTTAGACAAAGCACTTAGCCGAAATGTCTGGCTTAGTAAGAGGTCAAACAGGAGCAGCTGTTACACTACTGATTTAAGACTTATTATTGTTAAGTATAAGAGAGGTGTGAAAAGCATTTTTCTAGACTCATAGCTTGGTCATTGGGTCCTTTTTTTTTTAATGTCTGTGCAATGTGCTAGATGGGCGTGCATCTGATTCAAAGCTATTGGAGAAATCGACAGAATGCATGTGAGCCGACTCTGATGAGTTCTGCCCAATCTAACGTGTAGCATCATCTTGGTGGCCTTTTGGGCATACAGAACCTCTGGTTGGGTTGAATGTGAGAGATTCTCTAGCCTGTCCGCACCCTTACTTCCAGCCCCTGTGGCCAAAGAGATTCATTCTTTATAGCGTTATGCAACTAATAATGCACTGTCCTTGTAACAGGAGCTGCAGTCTTACCACATCTTCCCTCGCCCCCAGTGTCAATTCAGAGATGAACCTGCAGTTGTTTCTGCTTTTGCTCCCCTGCAGGCAATTTCCACAGCTCTAGAGATTGTGTCTTTATTCCTCAACATGCAAAACAATTGCTAAAAATTTATACTTCTTCTTCTTTCTCCTACTACATTATCATCGTTTAAAAACTCTGACACATTTAATGATGCATTGCTGTTGTGCTACATGGTGATTAAGTATAATTGGCAATTTATATATTTCTGTAACTAGTATTTTTAATATTGTTTCTATTCCTCAGAACGTATGGTAAGAATTCAGTGACGGTTTTCCCATTCTATGGTAGACATTTTTATTAA
>RJWT010040157.1:0-12547 GCA_004365215.1 Cuniculus paca
CTGTTTTTATATCTGGCTATTTTTCTGAAATGGATTTAGGGATGCAATATATTCAGATTTGCATAGGTAAACCACTTTTGTAATTGTTTTTATGTACCTAGAATTCCAATTTTCCCTGGCTAAAAATATATATTTGTATGAATGTGTTATTGTTTCGGGTATGTGTTGGCATTCTGTATGTAGGATAAATGCCAACCAGATGGTGTATGGCAATCCAGCAAGAAGGCAGCTGGACTGTGCCTGCTTTATATATATGGTTTAACAGCCAGGCAAAAGGCATTTGTTTTCTCCACACTTTGAAAAGTGAAGACAAATATATCTGAGGTACAGCACACACACTGCAAATGAACACCTTGGGCAATCAAATTCATTACAGAAACGGTGCCAAAAATCTTACAGTCGTGTTTATGTTTGCTCATGTTGCATTTTAGCTAGATTATCTTCATAATAAAATGAGCTAAAAATCCTGTTATGTGTAATATTTTTATTAAAACTATTTTGCAAGATGGGTAATTGAATTCCAGAAGAAAATCTTTTTCTAACTTCATTTGAGGCAGATTTCTGGCTTAAGTTAATAGCTATCAAATATCACATAATAGTTAAGAATGTAAAAGAAGTAACAGGAAATATGCTATTTCAGGAAATAGACTTCTAAGTTCTTGTTATGAGTCATTTATAATTTGCTATTTATGTTAGTGTCTCCACAACTTTCAAATTTTGTGAAGACAACATTTAGAGAATAACAATGAAAACTTTCTAGATACATAGATTTGTGAGGTTCAATCAGGCATATATTTTTTTAGATCAAAAATGGAATTATGATACTTAGACTGTGGTTCTTATACTTTGCTATAAATTAGAACAACCCATAACATGAAGTTAAAAATATAAACAAAAACACAGATCCAAAAGTAGTGGATTTGTGATGAAACCCAGGAATCCATTTTTGAAAAACACTTCTAGGAATTCTAATATAAATCATTCAGGAAGTCAACTCAGGTAAATGGTTATCTAGTATATATCCTTGCTCATATTTCCTTAACGTTAATGGCTTTAAATGTGATGTGCATTTGTTTGCTTACTTGCTTGCTTTAAATGAGTTCCAAGACATCAGAAATTGAGAGGAGAGACAATGTTTTCCAGATTAAAAGAATCATGTAGTTGGATAAATGATACATGGGTGGCAATGTGAAAAACTGTTATGTATATTGAGAGCCTGAGGAGCCGTAGCTGAGTGGAAAGAAGATGAATTTTGGAATCAGTAGGACTCATTTGCAATTGAAGTTCTGCTCTGACTCTAGCCATCTGATCTTGTAAGTCATTCATTGTACTCAGCTTCTTTATTTTTATTACATGTGTTTGATAGAATGAAAATAATTCCTCAAAAGGTGCATTGTGAAATTTCCATGGTTGAATACAGTAAAAATGCAATAAGGAAGCCAATAATTATTCTTGGGCTAAAACTAACAGGATCTCTGTCGTCTACAGTGTGATCATCAGCTAATGGCTTCAAAGGTCACCTTGGATATTAACAACTAGGTGGCAGTTAAAGAAAATGAGAAAATGGAGGTTCTGATTTTTCCCTGATTGTGGAGATATAAAAATAGGAAACCGAAAAGTACTTCTTTGCATGAACAGTATTCACCTGATCTGACTCACACTGGTTTTCTTTTCCTGTGTATCACCCCTGATATGACATCTACAAGACCATCATTTCCAATAATTTGAGTGGGAATGAAGAAAGATGAGAAATTCCAAAAAGAAAAGAAAGAGGGTTCAATTTGGGGCAGATAACATTTGACAAGGCAAAAGAATATCTGCTGGACCTGTACTCTTAGCAATAATGCACACAATTTGCTAGTTGAAGGAGAAGCAAGAGGAATATATTAACATGATACCTATCCACACACATGAATGTAATTAACTTCTGGGCAATATTTGAAGTAGTCATAGAAATCAATCAGATCAGATATGCCAGGTGTGCACGTATGAGGGTCAAGGATCATGGGAAACAAGAGCTATGGAGCAAGGAAAGGAGGAAGAGGAAAGTGGAAGCCATGGAGAGAAGTTTCAGAAAGAAGACAGGACCAAGAGGGTTTCAGCGCTGCAGAGGATCTATCAAGAAGGCTAAGAAAGCACCATTGGCTTTGCCAATTAGGTGATTAGTGATCACTATAGATACCTTTGTCATTACCAGAGTGAAGCACAGCCTGGTTGGATGGGAAATGAGCACTGAATTCTTGGGGGTTTGATACATATACGTATAGCATCTTGCTCACTTTTACTCCCTCTGTCCCTCGGATCATTGACGTTTCTCGTATGTACACTCGTGACAAGACAGAAGAAAATAGTTAATCTGAATCTAAGTCATCCCATGAGGATGACAGAAAATTTAATTTGTCAGTGTTTGATTTCCTCTCTCATACTTCCAGATTCAAGTAAAGATTTCCCACATGGGACACTAGATGTTTTTCTGATGTTGGAAATTCTCATTCCTGGTGTCCAGTATCACTACATGATCAGTCGATCTCTTATGAGGTTCTGCTACTCCCTCTCAGGGACCTACCGGGGGACAGAGAGTGGGTTTCTGATCCTTAAAACAAGTTCAGTGTAGTCCTGCTTACAGCCTTGAAGATTCTACACACAGGTGCTACCCTCAAACACCTCTTCCTCCTCTTTGGTGAACATAATATAAACACTGCAGGACAGGAAGAGGCTTTAACTTCAAAGAACTGATTTCTTTCCAGCAGAGGCAGGGAAAAAATAAAGCAAAGGAATACAAATGACGTAGAGACCACTAAAAAGGTGAACACAAATAAATGAATGATCTCATCACACATGGTTATAGGTCTTGGGATAATACATTAAGAAGAGGATACATTTGATATACAAGAAGACTGCTACAACACGGAGGGATTATATCAACAACACAGACTGGAAAGATATTGATGCCAGGGAAAAAGAAGACACTGTATTTGAGAGAGAAAAGAAGAGGAAGAGCTCAATAGTGCGAAGTAGCAGGTTGAAAGAGTTCATGTGAGATGTTCTCAAATGCATTTATTGAGTTGTTGAATATATTGTGTTGTGGTTTGAAAACTTGGAAGTGTAAAATAGAATTGCAGAGCCCTGGCCATCGTTATGTTGAGATTTCCAGGGAGCAATTTTACCACCAGGTGGCTCATTGACGTTAGATTTGGGTAATTATATTCAAAATTTGGGTTAAAAATATCCAAAGACCAAGGGAAGTCTTGTTTTTCACCTTCTAAGGTCTTAAAGATTTTGAAAGAGAAGTTGTGAATTTTATTTTAATCATGATAAGAAAAACAATGGTAGGAATTCATGGTGAAAGTAGAGGCTGGAATGCATGATAAATCCTAGTGCCAAAGATTCATCATAGTGATGATTATTAGAGTTTTCTCCTCACCTTGTTCCCCTTCATCCAGCAAAGGCAGCCCAGAGAATAAACTGTTGGGAAGGGACAGGACATTAGTAACCTATGCTGAGGTGCGATACGTCTTAGAAGACTGAGAGATGGGGAGATTGCTTTATGAAAATAACAAATATAGCTGTTCATGCTACTGATGTAGGAGATGTAAAATGTATTTCTACTTTTCTTTTAAGGGATCTTTGTTCTATTATCAATTATTGTAGATTCATGACAAAAGACATACATTCCTTGGATAAGTTATTGCAAAGAAAGAAATCATATACACAGATACAGTCTTTCCTCTATAAAACTCTGTAGAGTGAAAAAAAACTCCATAGTCTGTAAATATACATAATGGTTAAGAAAAACATGACTTTTTGTTACCTCCAACTTACAGTAGTGCTACTTCATGCTGTTTTGTATGTATCTCACTGTTAAAATTTAAATACATTTGGGCAATAAAAAAATTTTAGCAAGAAATGCGTTTCGTAAAGAAAATTATAATCTTATCTCCAGAGACATTATGGGTGTTACAGCAGTACAAAAAAGTATTTGTAAAATTTTGCATTCTGCCATATTTTATTAGCAATATTACTTCATAATTGCTTTTGTACATTACATTCACTTACCCTTTTATGTATTTATTCTTATCTTATTTTTATTAATGACTTTTTCAAATCCTAGAGTGAAAATTATAATTATTTGCAGCCATCCTGCTACTTCTGGCATTTTTGTTTGTTGTATATTTTTGTAGCACTGATAAAATGATTTCCATCTGTTGTATGGTGTCTTGGGTACTTTTCTCTCATTGCTGAGACAAAATACCTGATGTCCAAAATGAAGGAAGGAAAGGTTTATTTAGCTTACAGTGTTTGGAGGTTTCAGTCCATAATCAGCTGGTTCCAAGGCAAGGTGGCATGGTTAAGGGGCAACCGTTCATGGTGACTCTAAGCGAGAATAGCAAAAAGGGAAAAAGGGAAAAGCACTCCTCCTCCCCTCCCTTATATTGTATGCCAGCTCCCTTTCCTTGGGTAGGTGCAGCACTCACACTGCCAATCTCAGTGCTAGAAAACAAACCGATGACAACTCTACACTAAGCCATCTTGGAAAGACCTGTTCCCCCATGACTGCGTGAGGTTTTGGGGGCACATCCAAACATAAACCATCACATAGGGTTAACCTAGAGATGAAATAATTTCATTCTTTTTAATTTTTCTTTATTAGGACATATTAATTGTACACAATGGTGAGCTTAACTTTGATGGATTTGTACATGCACATAACATACTTTAATCATTTCCATTCCTCCATAACTCCCCTTGTCCTTCCCTTACCACTATCCTGATTCCCTTTGATATGAAGTGATTTCAGTATCAGTTATGGCAGAGGAACAAACTGAGGCCAAATAGTAGCAGATAACATGTCCAAGGACAGGAAATTAGTTAGTAGCTGAGTTAAGATGAGGAAGCAATTTTTCCACATGTAACTACAATATTCCTATTTAAAAATGAATGCAAAGACTAAGATAAACTCTCAATAGTTTTAGTTTTAGTTTCAGGATATAGTTTTATTATTTCTCAATAATTATAGATAATACCTTTGTCAAGAAGAGGTTGTCATAGAACTGTAAGAAAATATATTGATTAATAAAAACAGCAAAACAGATATTTTTGTTTTTGAAACAGAGTGTCACTATGTCATTTGGGTTAAATTTGAACTCACAATGTAGCCCAGGTAACCTTCAAACTCAGGCCAATTCTCCTGCCTCAGCCTCCCAAGTACTGGGATTACAGACATGTGCCACCACACCTGGCTAAAAGAGATATTTTAATGAATGAGAAATAAAAGTAAAAATGAGACTTACAACCTATTACATAATGATAACAATTCCATTAGATAACTCAGGTAAAATATGTTTATTATGATTTTTTTGATACTTTATACCTCTTACAGTGTAAGGTATTTAGAAGGAAGAGAGATTTAGAGATCTAGCCTTATTATTAATGACACATAAAATGTACAATAAAAACTCAATGAATTTAAATGAGAGTCAGTCATTTGAGAGTACTTTTACATATTTATGAAATAGAAATAACAGAGATATCTAATTGGGAACTTTACTTTTGGCTTTCCTTTTCTGTAATAGAAAGCTATAAGCTGGAAGAAGACACCTTCTATTAATTTTTATCAAAGAAATAACTCAAAGACAGTCTCCTGCCTTCTTTCTTTTCCTTTTCTGTCTCTAATATTTCACAGAGTTTGTAAAAGCTGCTTAAATCTATTGAAGGTCTACTGCTAATTGGTGTCTTTGTTGGCCACCTTAGTAGTGAGGTCAAAGGTTAAGTGGTTTGGAGACAGCTACACTTCTGTCCTATTCGGAGCATTGCCACTTAGTCCAGAGCTGAATTATTTTGACAGGGTAAAGTTGTCAAGACAATAGCAGTTTTCTAAATTCTGTCAACAAAGTCCCAACTGTTTCAGAAAGCATTACAGTGATGTGAGCTACTAGGAACTGAATTCTGGAAATAGAAATAGGAAAAACGTGCTCTAAGAAAAATCTCCAAGAGTTATTTTGATTCCAGTAAGCAAAAGAAAAAGGTTCTGAGGGCAGGAGAGAATGCGCAGGTGGAAGGGCATGGATGAGTTCCTCTCATGTCCCCTTTTATGGCAAGAAGTCCTACAAGAAGGAGGGATATGAACTGTGGGTGACACTTTGTAATCACATCCAAGGGTCCATAGACTAGACTACAGATAATACAAAGCATGGGCTAAACACAAGTGAGAGAGCTACAAAACAAAAAGATGTAAAGAACTGTTAAAATACGTGTGCTTGATAGGATGATGTACCTTTCAAAGAGATATGGGTATCTAAGGCTGTCCTTAAACATATTTCACTGAGTGCTCCAAATGAGAAGAGAAAAATGAAATAAAATATGAATAGGACCCCATAAAGTGTGATGATGATGATCATGTGCCATGAGCTGGGAAATACTACACTCAAATTCTTCATGTGACGTTTTCCTGACAGAAAAGAGAAAAATCAGGAAAGAAAAGAAAGGACTTGGAGTGTGTCTGAGGATGTCGTGTCCTGGTTAAGAACATGGGCTCAGCTTTCACTAGTTGCATCAATTCAGGTAAGACATTAAACTTTTTTGTGCATTACTATTCTCGTCTTCTAATACGGATTCATTAATCCATTTATATTTTCAGCAAATAGTCTTTGATTTCTTATCTGGCACTAGGTCTCATTCTAGAAATTGGGAATATAGATACAGTCCTTGCTTTGCTGAAAATTATATTATTGGGAGAGAAGTCATAATGAACAGAACTAAATATAATGTGCTGAATGATGGAAGAAAACTAATGCGAATCTGTGCGCAGAAAGGGAGAATGACCGTGGTAATCGCGTGTGGGTGTGGTAGTTCATGTGAGCAGTTAGGTGAGACTTCTCACACTGGGAAGATTACTTTGTACTTGGATTCAAAGGGATTGAGACCGAAGACTGTGAAGATAAATGAAGAAGAAGATGTCACAGTGTTCATATGAACATAATATCCTGAAGCTGTTGTTTTATTATTTATTTTGTGGACACATTACTATGTCAAGATCTATACTTTTTTAGTGTTTTTCACTGAATAAAAAAGATATGTGAGACTCCTTCCTGAATATTTACCTAATATGAGTTTGGCTGGCTTAACAAATATTGCAATGGATATATCATGTTTCCTATATATTTGTATGGTTGTATGCTTCCTTAGCATTGATTTCTAGAAGATGGATAGCCTGGCCAATGGATTTGTGCATTCGATATTTTAATGAATGTTACTAAATTGCCCCACTGAGCCATCTTCTTCTTGATGACATGCTTTCAATTTTCTTATTTCTCCAAAATGCTAAATGCTTTCTTGATGCTTCAAGAATATCTGATTTCAAATTTTACTGAATTGCCATCTTTCCAATTTAAATTTTTTGTTAAATCTTTTAGCTGGGTTTTTCTACGTGAAAGAATTTTCATTTTCTTATTCCCTGATGTCAGGGATTACATAGAATTTAGATAAATGTTAAAGGAGAAGAGAATATCTACAAAACATCATTAACAGAAAACTCATTTCTACAGTGAATTAAATTGTTCTGGTAATTATAAGGAATGCAGCAAAAATTTTTGCTAGAACATTACAGTTTCAAACTTAGCACAAATTTGGTTATAGCCTTTATGAAGTGAACAGGCTTCACTTATGCAGTATATGCTTAAAAACACAGTTAAAAAATTGAAAAGTAGAAAAGTGTGTAATGAAATTGTACTAGACTTTGACTTCATCTTTGTAACTCTCTTAAGAGTTGAGCCTAATGTTAAATGGCAAAAATTAATGTAGGCATGTCTGTGTTTTAAAAATTTGTAAGGACTTTCTGATATAATAGATCTTTTCTCTAAGCCCTTGTGTGTATGTAAACAGGACTTCAAACAGTGGCATATCTGTCATTGGCAACACCTGCATAATATACAAAGCACTAAATTACTGTGAGTTTATTTTTCTTTTTTCTTTCTCTATTCTTGACTTTGTAAAGTAGTGATTTTGTTGGAGGACTAATCGTGGACCTGGCTTTCTGTTTTCAATGTCTATTCATATCCTCTGTACCTGAGAAGTAGCCTGGGTAGTCATAAAGAAATGACTTATGATTTCATTTGTTTTACAACTTCCTTTCTACTTCAGTTATTCTGATAATTACTGTTTTTATTATAACTCCAGCAGTTATTGATCAACTCCATTGGGGAGGTTCTTAAATTTGACAGTTCATTTTTTACAAACTATAAACATTTGTCATTTCATAGTTAATGGGGATCAGGAGTCCATGTGTGGCTTAGTTGAATGCTTATCACCCACAGTCCGAAAGGCTGAAATCCAGGTGTCAGTGGAGGCTGAAGTTATCTCAGGGCTTGACCGGGTGAGAATCGCTCCCAAGCTCCTTCGTGTAACTGCTGCCAGGACCTAACACCCAGGAGGAGGCAGGAGCTCCCGTCTCTGCACATGAGCCTCCTTGAAAGCTCTCACAGCATAGCAGCTTGTTTCTCCAGAGAGTGGGCTTGGGGTAAGAGTCCAAATGAAAGAGAAGGCCAGTGGTTTTGAGCCTTAACCTTGGAAATGATATCCTGATGTTTTGTTATTTGTTTGGTTTACATAGCTCTTTAGTTTTGGAATGAGATTTTAGAAAAGCCACAAGGAAAGTGCAGAATGTTCTCTTAATTCTTCTGTGTCCTCTGATGTTAACATTTTCTGTGACTACTAGCAAAAGTAGGAAATAATATTTGTACGTTGTTATTAACCAAACTCCAGACTTCATCCAATTTCACCGATGTATCCCTCTAATATCTTTGTTCTGTCCCAGGGTCCCATTCAGGCCAGTACATTGCATTTACTTGTCATGGCCTCATTTTTTTCTGCTCTGTGATAGTCTCATAGCCTAGTTTTCTTTTTCACCCCTGTGAGAGTTTTGTACAGTACTTACCAGTACTCCTTGGCTTGGGTTTGCCTGATGTTTTTCTCATGATCACATTGGGGTCTGGACTTCCTTTTTCCACCCAGATAGTGGCGGTATATGATATCACATAACAGGTCATTGGTGATGTTAGCCTCGATAATTTTTCCAAGAGATAATTTTTTAAAATTTTATTTTAAAGAGGATAAAACCAAGGAAAATAAAACAGAATAAAATCAATCAAAACAAACCAGTGTAAGTGATATTGAAAACATTATGAAGTCAGCAATAGCTACCATAATGCCTTTTGTTGTCTTCAAAAATAGCTGCAAATACGTTTGGGCATAATAAAAATCAAACAGAACAGAATAAAATAGAAACAATAAAAACAAAACAATGAATGCAATAAAGGACTTCAAAACAAAGCAATAGTAAATCCAAAATGGCTACCATAATATATCTCGTTATCTTTGAAATAGTTGTTCATGCCATTGGATATAGCAAAATCAAACAAAACAAAAGAGAATAAAACCCAACCCAACAAAACAATGAAAATGAGACAGGACTTCCAAACAAGACAATAGGGAATCAACAATGGCTACCACCCTCAGAAGAAGATCCCCCCTAGATGCCACTGTGTACCGCTATTCCCTGAACAGATGATCAGACCACTGGTCTAGACCTGCAAGGTTAGTGAAACATCAAAACATGACAAGCATCAAATTGCATTTCACCTTAACAAGTATCATCACAGCCTGTGTTTCTCTGGATCAGCTGGTCGCTTACAGGACACAGTGGGGTTCAGTGCTTCTTGTTTGCCAGCCCGTGCACCAGAAGGGGTTGGGGTCTGGCTGTCCCCCTGCTGGCAGTGGTCCATGTATGGCGCTGGTTCATGGTGGCGGGGGGGTACTTGCTTTTGGTAAGGCCTTGTTCTCTCACCCTGCAGTCTGTGAATCCAAGAGATAAAGTTTTAAAAAGATTTCTTCTCCGTTTTTCAGGTATAATACTTCTACACTATTTCTCCAAGTCTTCTCTAAGGATTTGGCACAAAAGGAATAAGAAAAATCTTACTAAGATAATGTTAAATATGTGACGTGTTAAACAGTATGTTAGAAAAAAACACTTCGTATATTTCTATGCCCTAAATTAATTCATCAATATCTGGGATTGGATTACTTATATCACATAATACTCCCATAATTAAGAAAAATGATCTCTGCATGCTTTTAGTGCTTGGCTAAAATCAGAAAGAGGTTAGTATGTAGGTGTAGTCAGGAAAAGGTGTTTTTTTCTGTTTGTGAACAGTGACAGGAAGAAAAACAAAAGGAGATAGGTGGTGAAACAAATAGATATCTATCTCCTATTTCCTCTTCTGGACCTTAGTCAGGGATGGTGTGGATGTGTATGCACATGAGAATGCTTGTAAACTTGTGTGCTAGCTGAGGTGAAGAAGGAAGGCGGGAGCTCTTATTTGAGGCTCAAACCAGGGATCATCCTGAAGGCATTGTTATAGCTATATCGAGGGAGCTACGCAGTCAGTCATAAAGTCTTGACAGTTTGATTTTCATGTGTCGCTGCAGTTTCTTTGTATCATGTGAGCCAAGCTCCAGCAGGTCTGCCCTGATGGCAGGTTAAGGTAACCCTGTAGCAGAAAGCAGGGCAGGGGGCTGAGTGGAGGATACTGCAGACTACAGAGCAGGTGCTCTCCAGGGCAATGTAGGTTTGGGTAGGATCTACAGCGAGCACTCTACAGCCTTAGCCAAGACAAGAAAAGTATCCTCCTCACCTACCAGCTTTCACTGAGATTGCTACCACAGGTGATCATGTAGATGCAAGATCATGCCAGCGTCACATGCCCCAAACTAGTACAAAGGCAGGAAAATCCTTGCTCCAAACTTACAAGGATAACTCAGTCACTGACTTCAAACTTGTGTGTAATTTAAAGAAAGAATCGGGTGTGAGAGGAGGCTTTGAGAAACTGAACATTTCATGCAAGGAATGTTAATTATGGCCAAGCTTTAATTGCATTCTATGAACAGTTTTACACAAAATAATATACACAATTTCTTGTACATCTGAGCCGAAGTTCCAGCTCAGTGTCCAAAGGACCATCATCATAAACTTCAGCTATTTAGGCCACACTAATTAACTTTGCTTTGAAAAACCATTTGGCTTGTTTTTCTCAACTTGGACTCCAGTTTCCAGGTACTATTTCTGCTTCCTTACTTTTTGAAGATTTGGAACTATTATTCTTCCTAATTCTTCTTGTCTCTTGAAGCACAGGTCTCTAGATATTCTGTCCAGCATTCTTTGTTTGGGTAAGAGGGTAAGAAGATTATGGAAAAGCAGCTTCATGACCCAGATACATCTCTTAAGAAAATATAATTCCCATCTTTTTAAAACTGAAACCCTGATTTTCAAGGAATATAGCAAAGGGTGGTAGGCCAAATAATGGTTTCCTGAAGATGTTCTTATTACTGACATACTTTTGAGACTTTGCAATTGTTGTTAAGGATCTTGAGATGAAAAGATTACTCTAGAATATTTGGATGGACCCAATGTAATTTCAGGGGTCCTTATAAGAGGGAAAGGAAAGAAACAGAGAGAAAGTGTAAGAATGGAGCAGAGGTCAGAGAGGAGAGAAGATACTAGATGGAGAGAGGCTATGAACCAAGAAATGACTGCAGCTCCAAGAAATAGGAAAAGATAAGGAAAGGGTCCATTCTTTGGGAAGCTGTAATGCTTGATACATTGTGTCAACATGAGGAGTTTAGAAGTTTAATGGAGTGACTCAGCAGGGGGCCAGGGTCCTAACTTAGTAAACATCCTGATCCTGTGCAAGAGGAGGGCATGAACAACCACTGTGGAAATCAGTGTTAAGATATCACAAAAAACTGGGATTGGAGGTCCCATTCAATCCAGCTAGTCTCCTTCTGGCTATTTACCCAAAAGAATTGAAAACATCATACCACGGTGATGTATGTGCACCTATGTTTATAGCAGCACAATTTGTAATAGCTAAATTTTGGAAATAACCCAAATTCCCATCAACCGAAGAATGGGTAAGAAACATGTGGTATCTTTATACAATGGAGTATTGCTCAGCTATAAAGAAGGATAAACTTGAGGTTTTATAGGTAAATGGATGCAACTAGTAACCATACTCCTAAGTGAAATAAATCAGACTCACATGTGTAAATATTGTATTGTCTCCCTAGTGTAAATTAAAAAAAAGAGTAAGTAAGATCCAAAATGTACAACAGATACTGTGAAAATTAAAGGGAAAAAAAGTGCTTAAAAGGAAAGAAAAACTGCAATAGGGGAAAAGAGAAAAGAATGAAGGAAAAAGATTATGTATATATACACATATGTATATATGTGTGTGTGTATGTAAATATATACAAGATAGATAACTATACTACTCATCTCTGTTATTCCGTTAAAAAGAATAGCTTGTGTTTTCACTATCTGATTGATCATTATTTATGCCTAAATCTTGTAATCTGAACAACTACTTTTAAGATAACAATATGCAATATATTAACTAGTGTTAATTTCCTGTTTTTAAAAAATTCTGTATCATTTTTATCCTTTTTGTTTTGTTTCATTTTTAAAATTAAAAAAAGAAAAAAGTTAAAAAAAAAA
>RJWT010040158.1:0-12545 GCA_004365215.1 Cuniculus paca
GCAGCCTCACTGTTAACCCCAGCACCTTGTCAAGTGTGGCTCTTGCAGATGCTTCACTTCGAGTACTTTCACTGGCAGACTTGGCTCTCGAGGCTGGTGAGGGCCCTCCAAGACAGTCCTCCCCCACGACCTCATCCGGCAGGGGCTGCTTAAGCCCAGGGAGGAGCTGAGCCCTTCCTGCGGTGATGGTGCAGGAGTCCCCCTTGCCCTGGCCTTCTCATCCGGGGGCCAGTTTCCTGGCTGCTCCTCAGATGGCCACAGCAAACTGATAACCCGATAAAGCCACTCTGCTTGGAAATGGTCCCCGGTCAAGGTGAAGGGCACGGCTGGTGCTGCCAGGCCGCTGGGCTGCCAGCGCCCTCCTCCTTCCTCCCACGCCCTGGGCAGCACAGAGTCCCATTCATCCATGTGAATGTCACACTCAGCCCCCGGGGAACGGGCAGAGGCTTTCTTCCCCCTAGGAAAAACAGCAGCCTGCAGTTTAGGCCTCGCGGCTTTCCTAGGGCCCCGGGTTACGGAAGCATCATTTGTCTCTGGCGCGGGCTCTCGGTCAGGAGGAGGATGGGGCTGGGACGCAGTGGGCTTTAGTCTACTCTTTGTCTTCATGGCCCAGTTTTGTTTGAAACATCGTTTGGAGGTGAGTCTCACATGTTGCCCAGGCTGGTTTGGCCGGCGGAGGAGGCTCCCACCTCCGCCCGCTGCGCGGGTGCCTGCGCCCCACACGCGAGCATGCCCCTCATTTTCTCACCCTGCCGTGTCTGTGCCCTGTGGCCCCGGATGGCAGCAGAACTCTCACCTCGCGTCTACTCTGAGCCGTGTCTGTCACAACTCATTCCTGTGAGGCAGGTCCTCCTTCAGCCCATTTCCAGGCTGAAAACCCAAGCTCTGTGAGTCTCAAGATCAAACAGCCAGTCATGGAGCTGGGATTGAAGTCAAGCCTTGGCGACTGCCTACGCGAGTCCTTTCGTTTACTCAGCACAAAGGTCATTTAAAGAAAAACAGGGTCTGAGGTTCCTGAGGTAGGAAGGGGTGTTGGAAGCCACTGAAGCTGGCAGTTGAACACACATGAAGGGCTGTGGCATGGACGGGGCTGGGGGGCTGGGGGTGGCCAACCTGAGAACAAAGAGAGCCTCAAAGGGCAAGATAAGACCACAGCTGAGGACACCTGGCTCCAACCCCGATTAACTAAAGACGAGATTTTCTCCTAAGATACTTCTCCTAAATTAATGTAATCTGTTGCTTGGAAAACTCCTTGAACCACTCCCAAGATCCCACCCTTTCCTCAGTATCCCATCTCCTTTTTTTGAAGACCTAATAAATATGGGCCGCCCAGGAAACATTTCTTGTCTCAGCCCCCAGAGTCTCGAACTCTGTTAAAGGGTTTGAACCCCCGGAGCCCTAAAATCATACCACATGTCTCATTTGTTTAAGCCTTCGCCATCCACTCTTTGGGAGAGTGGGGGTCTTGGCCAGATCCCCGATAAAGGGACGTGTCAACAATCCCGCAGTCCTGAGCACACGGGTGGGTTCCCAGCACGCGAGTTCAGCGGAGGTGGAAGCCATTTCCAGAATCCCCTGTCCTGCACAGTGATGAATTAGGGTCACTCACAAACCACCATGCCATCTGTGAGGGAACTGAGCTCTGGTCGGTCACAGAGCTGCTGCTGGGTTCCCTTGCGGCCAGGGCTCCTCTGTTCCCCTGCACCTCCTCGTCCAGGTTCTCTGATCCGTGTCCAGCCTGGGCACTCTGTGATGAGCCGTGTGCTGTGCTGCAGGTGGGCTGCATCCTCGAGAAGGCAGGGAGGGATCCCGCTCTTCCTTCCTGGCCATCCCTTCCAGTCTGGACCTCCCTTCCCTGCTGAGTTGGGGCCCAGCGCCAGCCAGTGGGCAGATCATCCCCAGCTCCTATCATCACACGAGGTCTCCCCTCAAAAACCACAAAGCGTCGTTCATCAGGAGTCTCCCTCATATCCATCCCTAACCAGTATAAAGAGTTCACTCGATGTTGGATGAATGAATGAATGGTTGGATATGTTGACTATTTTAGGCTTTAAATTTCTGAAAAACTAAAACTAAGCGATCTTACTTTTTCTGACCTTTGCTAAAAGACAAATTATTCATGTCTATTACAATATAGGGGCCCCTATGGTCACAGCATTTTAAATAACAAAGATGACTCACAGTGTGGTGATTATATTGCTTTACAATGAATCGATTAATGGTAAAGGGTTGTGACTTTGTGCATGTGTGTGTGATTTGTCTTTATTTTGGGATAATTGCACAGCCTTCTTTTTAAGGAAGAATAGGAGGAGAGAAGGTGGCCCATGCAGGACATTCATCATGCACTTCAACCCCAGGCAGGCCCACAGCACTGGACCGTGGAGCGGTGTGAGATGGAGGAATGGCCGCCGGGAGTTAACAGGTCAAATCAGAAATCTAAGCTAATGTTACGTCCAGCTGAACAAGCAAGCCGAGGAAATACAGAAGGTGCCCAACCCTGGTTGGAAACTGGTGCCGCAGAGTCCGAATGGTGGAGAAACTGAAGACCCAAAGCATAGGTCTAATTTGATCTTCCCAGCACCAGACAACCAAGTGCAACAGTCAGCCTGCTGAGTGAAATCTGCCTTTTGAAATCTTCCCACTGAGCTACCCTCTCGGACCGTCGTCCCAGACTCCCTCCGCTCAGGCTGAGGAAAGCGAGAGCTGAAGAGCAGGGCTGGGCAGCAGCCTGGACGGGCAGCCTGGGTGCCCGTGCTTGGCCTTTGGGGTTAGTACTGGCTCTAAGTCCCAGAACTGCTGCCAGCATTGGGTTGGGAGCAAGTTTCTCACCCTTTCCAAGACTCGATGTCTTCCTCTGTCAAGGGGAGGCTGGACTAGCGTGGGCCAGCACGGGCTACCGGTATCATTCCGTCTGCTTTGCCTCAACCATGGCAGCTGCACGCCAGCATTTTCCAATTTCAAAACCAAGCCACATCCGTCTCATCCCATTTTTAATCTTTTCTGTCTTCTTAGGCTGGTCAAGTTTAATTTTTCAGGGTCTCTTCATAAGCTGGGTGTGGTCATGAACAGCTGTAATACCCTTGGAGTCTGAGGCAGGAGGGTCACAAGTTCAAGCCCAGTTTGGGCCGCTTCCCACTGAGACCCTGTCTCAGAAAGGGCTGGGGATGTGACTTGGCACTGGGCTCAGTCTCCAGCCCTGCAAATTATCATCACCACCACCAAAAACAACAACAGCCTCCTGATAGTGTATATTTCAGATCTTTATCCAACTGTGAGCTCTCATTAAAATGTCCAAAATCTTTCTGAAAGAACCTGCCGGGCGCACTCGGGAGGCTGAGACAGGCAGATCGTTGTGAGTTCGAGACCAGCCTGGGCTACAAAGTGAGCTCAAGGCCAGCCTGAACGGCATAGTGAGACCCTGTCTCAAAAACAGGGCTGGGGATCTAGCTCAGCGGTCTAAGTGCCTGCCCGGCAAGCGCAAGGTCGTGAGTTCAATCCCCCGTGCCGGAAAAAAAAAAAAAAAAAAAAGAACAGCCCCAAAATGTGGTGATTCATGCCAGACAGATAATATTCTTTTGGATAAAGGAGATGAAATCTTAACTCCCTCCAATTAATTAGCAAGAACTGTAAGTGAAGCAACTATCTTTTCACATGTACATGTGAAGAATGTAATCATTATATGCTGCAACATGTACTAATAAAAATAAAGATCTGTAATGCACCAGGCATGGTTGTAGATACCTGTAATTTCAGCAACTTGGGAAGCTGAGGCAAGAAGATCACAAGTTCAAGGTCACCCTAGACAATGTGGTGAGACTCTGTTTTAACAAGGGGGTATGCGGGTTCACTCCCCAGTGTCACACACACACACACACACACACGCACACAAATCTGTAAAAAAAAAATTAGCTGGGCCTGGTGACACACACCTTGTAATCCCAGCACTCAGGAAGCTGAGACAGGAGGATTGTTGTGAGTTCGAGACCAGCCTGGGCTACAGAGTGAGCTCAAGGCCAGCCTGAACGGCATAGAGAGACCCTGTCTCAAAAAGACAAGGGCCGGGGATTTAGCTCAGTGGCATGAGCACCTGACTGGCAAGCATGAGACCGTGAGTTTGATCCCTCGTGCTGCAAAAAAAAAAAAAAAATCAACTCAAATCATTTACTTTAAAAAAAGCAATTCTAGTGATTTCTGAATCTCATTTCCCTTCACATTACAATCAGTTCCAGGTCTTGTGTAATTTCCAGCCAGCAAAGGATGAGAACCCAGGAGGCTGGGAGTCAAGAACATTTGAGGGGTGTGTGCTGCTGAGCCTCTGCTCCAAGTGCAGTCCTGACATTTGCACAGATGCCTGACTTTGGTCGAGAGTCTCGTCCAAGAACATCATGATCTCAGCCCTGCGGGTTGCATTCCAGGACCCTGACACCCCAGGAGCCTCCCAGGCGGCAGTGGGAGAGAGCACCACATACTTCCCACCACGCTGACCTTCCCCAGATTGCAGGCCAGGGGATGAAGGAGGAAAAAGGCGCTGGGCCTCAGCCCACCTGGGTTTCTATCCAGCGTGTCCCATCCTAGACCTCAGATAAACTTCTTAGAATTCCTGTGTCTTCCAAGATTTAATAGGAATGACAATAGGATGTGGAAATTTAGTGCCTGGTGGGTGGCACCTGATCAAAGGCACTCATCACTTGGTCAGTGGGAGGTGGACAGGGCCATGGATGGAGGGCACTGGAAGATACGGCAGGGCTTTGGGGTGCCCGGCATCCCGCCAAAGCTGGCCCACCTTTTGTCTTTCTTTGGAGTGTTGACAAGAACACAGCTGTACAACCAATATACAGGGCAATGAAACCAACCAAAGAGTATATGCGGTACCTTTTTATTTAGTCAGTCTTATTTAAACATGCACTTTTGGAATAGTTCATTAAATATGACCTTTTAAAAATTCAATTCTCACACTATATACAGTGATCTTTGTGCAAACATATTTTGACCGTGAGCTTCCTGCTCCCCCTTTTGAGTTAATAATTTACAAACTGACATCACAACAATAACCTGCTACTTCATTTATTGGGTTGGAGACTATAATTTTCAAACGTGATAGGTATGGAGCTAGAATAAAGGAATGCTATGAAGGGCTAATTCAAGCCCAGCAGAAGTAATGTGTTTATCAAAAAACAATTATAACCAGTCTTTACTTTCCAACAGAAAACATGCATCCCATGATGTTATGGAATAGTATTAAGCAACCAAATACACTTTCAATTGCTATTTCACTTTTGTTTAAAAATATTTACACTCATCTCCATCAAACAAACGCAGAAAAGTCAAATTCTAAGGGGCTCTGGACATCAGGGAATGTTACAAAGATAATCTGGCTTCAGGGACTTAGAACACAGGGCATCAGGGGCTTCCTGACCCTCCTCACTGGCCCTGGCCACGGTTGCTACCGGAAGTTGTAATGGATCAGCACCGTCTGCCTCAAACTGCAAGCTGGGCACAGAAGCAACACCCAAGTCCCAGCCAGGCAGCGGGTTCCCGCCAGAGTTCTTCAGGGACAGAGTCTACAGTGGGGACTGATCCTGGAAAACACTTTCTTTTTCCCTCTCTGGGTAGAGAAATATCTGGTTGAAGAAAAAAGAAACACCCACGTGTAAACACTGAGGGTTTCCATGGATGTCAAAACTCATGGTGTAGTAATGGAATTTTAAAAATATAGATTAGCAGTTATAATTCTAATGTCTGAAAGCTCCAAATATTTTATATATTTGGTACCTGAAAATAAACTGTAACCTTTTAAAAATTTATTTTTGTTCCTAAAAATTTATTTTGTTCCTACTTTTAATATTATGGAATAGTATTAAGCAACCAAATACACAGATAAACTCCTTAATTATTATAACATGCAAGAGAGTATTTGGGACCAAAATTTTTAGGTTTTTTACATCATCACTGAAGACTTTGATGAGAAGTTGCAGAATGAAAGCTTATTAGAAAACAAACTGGAAAAAATGTTTAATCTCTTGAGATGCACAAATAATTTCCCTTTCCATGGGTATTACTACTATAGCTCTCTGGACCCATGGTTTGTACCCAGTGCAATCCCAATGCAATGATTCCACCCTGAAAACACTGTCTTCACAAAGCATTCTTCCTGTATTGCCAGTTAACAATAAAATATCCCGACATCACTGACCCTCTAGAAGTTGATGTGGAAAGCAGTGACTGTCTGGAGCCGTTCATCTGCAGTTCTCCCACGAGCAGGTCACACTCTCCGGGCCCACTGTGCCCCTGTGGCCTTTGCCGAGCCATCTTGGTCCCACTCGGTTGCTCCCGCTGCAGTGGAGCAGGCATGTGCCCAGGTCAGGGATGCTGTGCGATGGGCCGCAGCGAGCAGAAGGAAGTTAGGAACTGCTAATTACAGTCATAAGACACCAGACTGAGGCAGAGGATACACAGACTGACAACACTGACCTTATCTTCTGTGACCTTTCAGTGCTTAAGGGATCTGACAAAGTGCAGATAAGCAAAACTTTCGCAGATCACTGCTCTACCCTGAGGTCTCCCAAGGTCTCAGAGGTGCATTTGAGCTCCTCCTCCATGGTGGCCAAGGGCTCAGCTCTGCAAGTTAAAACTGCTTTATCAATGTGTACTACAATGGCTCTGATTTCACATAAATAATTGCAAACTTAATTAAAATGAATATATTATTATTCTATGTTAATTTTTTTTCCATTCAAATGTTTATGCTCCATCTACCTTGAACAGTTAATTGATAAAAACAGGCACCTCCAGAGACTTCACAAGAGCAGTGACTTTTTGAAACAACATTGTACAAACTGTGCAGAGGAGGACGAAGGACTGTGGCATCGCGGTGAGGTCTTCATGGGGCTGTTTTCTTCAAGTCTCTAATCTGTTTAATCAAGTAGTTCTTCTCATCAGTGAACTGCTCATCGTCTGTCCTGTCCTTTTGGAAGCTGCTCAGAAACTCAATGAGTTTGGGTTGATTTTTTAACAGAATCTCCACAATTGACTGCGTTTTGTGAGGACTGGCCACAAACACCTGGAACATTAACAAATAAATAAATATGACGAGACCACACTGCTAGGGTCGCATGACCCTGCTTGTGTTTCGCGTGTCCTGGTCTGAATATATGGAAGCCCCGCGGAGACTTCCTTACCCAGCCAGCTCAGTAAGTCCCCTTGCCACCAGTCTCTCTGGGAGCTCACCAGAAGCACATTAGAGCCATCTGGGTACATTTTTTACTTTTACTTTATTTTCATTTGAAATGTTTAACTGCGAACCTTTCAAACAGAAAACAATGAAACAGGTACCAGTATAATCACTATATAGATGGAACCAATTTTGACATTTTGTGTCAAATCTCTTCTTAAGGAAATAAAACATTACAAATGGAACCAAACCCTTGCCTTTCACCTCTCCAACCCTATCCCCAGCAGTGAGTTACCATCACCATGTAGATTTTGACCAATTTCCTCCTATCAAATATGCTTGCAAACATGAACAATGTACAGAATTTGATTGCATTTATCTTTTTACAATGTATCTTTTGAACAGGGAAGACAATTAAGTGAATAGTCCTCTTCTCACTTTAAGGATCACCACTGGCACTGTTTTTTTGGATATATTGACAATTGTCTATCCTTTTCACCCCATTCCAACTCAGCAGAGTAGGTCTGGAATTGTGCGTTTTCACAAAATTCCACAAAGATTCTAAAGCGTAATCCTGGTTGAAATCACAATGAACTAATGTCGGTTTAGCTATAGGCTCACGGTGTAGCTCAGGAAGAACGCTTGCCTACCATAGGTACTGCTTCCCAGCACCACAAACAACTCAACAACATTGTAAGAGACAGCAGAGACTATAATAATAGAACATAATCACTCAAAACTGCAGTATGGGTTGGTGAAATAGCCAGTTACTGGTGCATAGATGACGGTAAGGTTAGAATACAGATCAAAGGGGCCCTGACCCTATAGAGCTCTCTGGTGTTATGTTCTGGGCTCCGGACTCCTCCAAAGAGCCAAGGGCTTCCCAGCAGCACCTCTGCCCAGCTCCCCACCCTGCAGCCCCAGTAATGCACAGCCCTATGGGGGCGCAATACCAAGGTTTGGTTACAATGGGGCAGCGGGGGCTATGAAGGTCCTCCACTCCAGCAAGTGCAGACCAGGAGAAAACCCTGCCAGGATATTAAGTACTGATGGGGGTGGGGGAATAAAAGGAAACAAGGCACCAGAAGCTGGAGACAACATGAGATTCACATACAGGGCAGATGGGCTCATGGCATAGCGCCATGTGAGCTGGCACATGAGCCATGGGGAGAACTTTTACAAATGGTGGCAACAAGAGAAATAATTCTGGGCATATGGAATTACACTAATGGAAGTCCCAATATGGGCAGTGACAGTGGCTGTGGGAATAACTACAGGAGTGAAAGTGGGATGAAGGGTATAGCAGGGCAGGCTCTCACACATTAGTCAAGTGACAGGTATAACCAGTGCTCAAATCCCACTTCTCTGCTGGGTGTGGTGGCGCACGCTTGTAATTCCAGTACTCAGGAAGCTGAGGCAGGAGGATCACTATGAGTTCAAGATCAGCCTGGGCTACATAGTGAGTTCAAGGCCAGCCTAAACTACATAGTGAGTCTCTGTCTCAAAAAAAAAAATCCCATTTCTACTTATTGGCAGTGCCCACAAACAAATCCTTTTAATAGAGTTTCATCCAGTATAAGAAAGCTTCTACCTGCAGTGCTGAGCATGTACTCTGAACATGCTCAGATGAGTCTTCCAAAGACCTTCTGTGGGTCCCACAGAGTGGAGGCAAAGTGCCTGACCTTATCTTAGGGCCTGGTCGCTGCCCCATCACCCTAGTCCTGGTCAGTTGTCTCCATGACCTCAAACCACCTATTTGTAGCCCTGCTAGCTGGTTATTTTTACTTAGTGGGATCAGCACTTCACACTCATCAGAACACTTAATCCACATGGCACCCTTGAAGTGTGATGACTGTTAGCGCCATTTGATGAATAAGGATACTGAGGCTTACGGAAGTTAAGAAACTGACTGAACCACAGACTGAGGCACACCGCCTGGATTCAAACCCCAGTACTACCAGTTATTAGCTGCATGATCCTGCAGCACTTCTTCACCTCTCTGCACCCCAGTTTCTTCAACTTGAAAGTGACGATAAGATTGGCACTTATGTGTCCTTAGGAAACTGTGAGGCTTGGTGAGAATGGGACGTGTATTCTCATGGACACAATAAGCACATGAAAAATCACTCCAAATTAGTCATTAGGGAAATGCAAATCAAAATCACAACGAGATATCCTTTTCATGCTCCTAGGATGGGTACAATTAAAACTGATAATAACAAGTGTTGAGGACAAAGATCAGTTGGACCCTTGAACTTTGAAGGTAGGAATATACGATGGTGCATCTTCTGTGAAAAACAATTTGGTATTTCCTCTGTAAGTTGAATGTTGAATTACCACATGATTGAACAGTTGGATTTCAAAAATGGAAAACATGTGCTCAAACAAAACTTATACACTAATATTCATCACAGCACTACTCATGCTAGTCCAAAGTGGAAGCAACCTAAGTACCAACCAGCAGACAAATGGATATCCACACAGTGAAATACCCATGGGTGCTCTCCGTATTAACAGGAGGGAAGCGGTGAGGATCACACCACAACATGGATTTGATCCCATTTATGAAGATATCCTAAATAGGTGAATCTACAGAGCTAGAAAGCAGGTTGGTGGTGGCCAGGGGGTGGGGGCAGAGAAAAATGGGGAGAGGTTGCTTGACGAGTACAGGCTTTGCTTTTTGGGTGATAAAATGTCCCAGAAATAGACAGTGGTAATGGCTGCACAACATTGTAAGTATACTGAAAGTCACGGGAGTTGTAATACTTCAAAATGGCTCATATGGTGAACTTATGTGGGTTTTACTACAATAAACTAGAATTGTTACTAAGAAAAGGTATTCTGGGTTTGTGTAAAGTGTGACACAAAATGTCTGATGTTTCTGTAATACCTATTCGTATGTTAGGAAATCACATTAGGGGGCCAAACCATGCACCTCTTCTGATTAAGTATTTGTTTACAATGGAGTTGCTGTAAAGTTTCAGCTAAAAATTGTCTGGCAGTTTGTGGTAAGTACATAAAAAATTCACAACAGTTTTTCTTTCTAAAATATATATATATATTGAAAAACTAAGGCTCTGTTTTAAAACGGTGGTGAAATTTGCAGACAGGTATCATTGGATTCGCTCCATTGAAACCATACCCTATGCCATAATCTAAGAAAAATGTTGTTTATTCTCAAGTTTTAAAATTTTCCTTGTTTTTGCTTTTTAAAGCTCCTGACCACTGTGGCTTCCAAAGCTTGTTACTGACAGTAGGCCATGCGACAATTGTGTGTGAGTCCCAGGGGGCAGCTGTGGTAGACCACTGGTTTTCTGAAGGAAGTATGCCAGGAGGATACACCTTCCACATACACCTTCAACTCACAAAAGTTCTAGCTATAACATTATGACGCTTGTCAGGAAGATGGGCAGTTTTTAAAGCCACTGCATTATTACTCAGGACCTTGCTCTCGTCTAGCTACCTGAAAACCGATACGATGGTGCATCTTTCCTGTTCAGGGTTACCCGAGTTAGCAAAGTAAAAGACAAAGGCCCAGTTAGGCCTGAATTGCAGATTAACAATATTTGTTTTGCACCTTTTATAGAGGGTGTTTGGGGAAAAACTATTAATAAAGAACTGTGAAAAAATTGTAGGACTCAGCTGTTAGTTTTTTCTAAATAGCAAAATATTATTTTTGGGAAGCAAACAATCAAGTTCCTAACTTGAATGGTTGGGGTGCAGGGCAGGCTGAATTTACACGTTTAAGTAAACAAGTGGTCAACTATTTTAAATGCACCTACTGTGTCCAGGGATTAGGTGATCCAATTCTGATCTTCTGAGGATAAAAGCAGGCTATTTCTATTTTGCCACACACTAAACCCTCCTTAAACCTGCATTTTTGAACAAAATTATAAAAAGCTTGTTCTCATCTTGGATGACACAGTACACTTCTGAAGAGCTGAATGATGGGACACACGACCTTCCACAGTCCCTGGTCAGTCAGAATGGTCTTGGGAAGGCATATCACTTTATAATAGCGGAGTTTCCCAGTCCTACACGGTTCTATTTTTATCCAATTTGTTTAAATTTTATGAAATAATCTAACACAGATAAGAATATAGGGAGAAATATATAAGACTACATATTTCCTCCATCAGCTCTAACATCTGCAAACTTTTAAGTATTTATTTTTTTTGGTACCAGGGATTGAACTTACAACCTTGCACTTTGCAGGCAGGCACTTGTGCCCTTGAGCTAAATCCCTGGGCCCATCTGCAAACTTTTAAATACAAACATAACGAGACTTCTGGAAGATTCACATTATTCATTCTCCTCATAGTATAGATGTGTATGTATGAATCCACACACACTATTGTATGTTTTAAAAGTTTGAGTTAAATTGTATCTTTTTAACATTTGCTTATTCTACTTAATAAAAATTTTCAAGATTTAGCCAGATCCTAATATCTGGCAGGGTAGATTCCCCTAGTTCTCAAAATTGCCATAGTTAAACTTTTGCCGCTTTTTTTTTTTTTTTTTTGGTGGCACCAGGGATCAAACTCGCAACCTCATGCTTGCCAGGCAGGCACTTATACCACTGAGCTAAATCCTCAGCCCTTATATTTTTGAGACAGGGTCTCACTATGCCGTTCAGGCTGACCTTGAGCTCACTTTGTAGCCCAGGCTGGTCTCGAACTTGCAAAGATCCTCCTGCCTCAGCCTCCCAAGTGCTGGGGTTACAGGTGTGTGTCACCACGCCCGGTTCTTTTGCCGCTTTCTACTATGCAAATTTTAGAATCTGCGTATCAAGTTCCAGAAAAAGTTCTGTTAGGATTTCAGATGGAAATGAGTAAAATTTACAAACGGAGTTAGCATTTTACTTTACTGCATTTTTGGAAAATAAACATCTGGTGGTTGGAAGACTAAACTTTTTTTTGTTCTTACTTTTGAAAGCAACAATTAACTTATAAACTGCCATGCCTCCCTCTTACAGCCTTAAAAATTCTATCACTGAATATATACTATAGTATAAAGATCCCTCAAAAAATCCTGGAACTCTTCTACCGGGCATGGTGGCTCATGCCTGTAATCCCAGCACTCGGGAGGCTGAGACAGGAGGATCATTGTGAGTTCGAGACCAGCCTGGGCTACAAAGTGAGCTCAAGGCCAGCCTGAATGGCATAGTGAGACCCTGTCTCAAAAAGACAAGGGCGGGCAACCCACTCAGGACCCCTTCTGCCTCTCTCTTGGACAGAAGCTTTCTTTCTCTCAATAAATGTATCCTGCTCATTAAAAAAAAAAAATAGACAAGGGCTGGGGATCTAGCTCAGCGGCCTAAGCGCCTGCCTGGCAAGCAAGAGGTTGTGAGTTCAATCCCCAGTGCCACAAAAAA
>RJWT010040159.1:0-12540 GCA_004365215.1 Cuniculus paca
GCGGCGGCGGCGGCGGCGAGCGGAGCTGGTGGGGCTGCCGTGGCCGCAGCTGGGGGAGCCGGGCCGGCGGGCCGCCTGCTGCCTCCGCCCGCGCCCGCGCCCCCGGCCGCCCCCGCTGCCGTGCCCCCTGCGGCCGGCCCGCCGCGCCCCGCAGCCGCGGCTTCCCGCGGGCCGATGCCGGCGCGCATCGGCTACTACGAGATCGACCGCACCATCGGCAAGGGCAACTTCGCCGTGGTCAAGCGGGCCACGCACCTCGTCACCAAGGCCAAGGTACCGGCGCCGCGGGGCCGCGCGGCCGTGGGCTTGCGCAGCGCGGGACGTCCGAGGGTGGCGGCTCCGGGGAGCCCGCGGCTCTGGGGGCGCGGGGCCGACCGGGGCGGCGAGTGGGGTCCGCGTACTGGGGGAGCGTCGGGGGCCGGGCGGCTGGCAGGGCTGTCCGGGTGGGCGCGGGTGAAGGCGGGGACGCCGCGGACCCGCGAGTGGAAACTCCTCAGCTCGGGGCGGGGGGAGGTGGCGCGGAGCCGCGGGACCCGGGAGCCGAGCGGCGGGGCGTGGGAAGGGGTCCTGGGGCCGCGCGGAGGTGCTCGCAGGGTGACTGGAACGAGGAGTTGGGACTCTCGGGGCCGCAGACTAAGCCCAGGAGGCTCGGCAGCCAGCAGTTAGGAAATCGTGGGGGAATGAGGGCAGGAGCCTGTGAAATGTGGACCTGGAGGACGGGGCAGCGGGGGGAGCTGGCAGACCCAGACTGCGCAGGGGCCCCGGGACTGCGGAGTGCAAGGGGTGCAGGGCCCCGGGAAGTATGAGGAACCGGGTGCCTTACGACAGATAGGAATGCGCATTCGATCATCTAAAACTGATAGGGGGTGCGAATGGAGGAAGCCTGAGGAGAGACACGGTTATTGGAGGATGCAGTGAAGGAAATGGGGAACTAAGGGGAAAAATTGTTTTGGGTGCGGGTCAGAAGGGCCCCGGAGAGCACAGGCCCCAGGGTGGGGGTGGGGGTCCAGGTTTATGGTGGCACTAGCAATTCAAGGGTTAAACTGTTGGGGAGAGCCGGGTCGCCGGTTATTTTTAGTCTTTGGAGGGTCTGAATTGTGGGCTTTATAAGAACTCAGGGTGAGCTTTTGGTGGTGAGGGAAGAGCTTGTGACGGAGGAGTCCAGGCACCACAGAGTATTATACTTATTGGGCCCTTTGGTTCCTAAGGGATTTGAGGAGCTGTAGTAGTGAAATTGGTCAAGGTCAATTAGGAAGCCATATATGTATACATATATAGTCTTTTTTTTTTTTTGAGGAAATGTGGAAATAGTCTTCTTTATTGGGAGTATTGCGATCTAAACTATCAGGGGAAATCCTTTAGTTTTAATGGAGCTCACAAAGCCTGTTTTACCTCCCAGTTTTTCTTTGCTCAGTATGTCATTTGAGCGAATACTTTTAATGTAGTCATTCATTACGTTTAAACTGCAGTGTGTGACTTCCCTCAGCCTGACGAATGAAGAGCCCTTACAAGCTGCTGCGGTTTTCCTACCAAAGCCTTATCGATTCTCCTCACCTCCTTAGCCTTAGCTTTTCATGACCTACCTGGTTTTTGCTTTTATTTGCCTTTGTGGCCTGTTTTCAGAGGGGAGTGGCTTATCTAGGCCTTCTGTCCTGCTCACTTGCTGCCTAGAAGTTCCTTCCAGTTGCCCCTCTCTAAGACTACAGGGGCCCTTCTTAGCAGGGTGGTGTGTGTGTGTGTGTGTGTGTGTGCGTGTGTGTGTCGCTGTGGTGAATTGATTGATCAGTTTCACTTCCTCTGGAGGGCCCTCTTCAGCCTTTTGTCAGTTTTTATCAGAAGGCTGTAAGTCTGGAGATGAGAACTGAATGAGATACCTAAATCCAGGTCTTCCTGGTATTACCTTCAGACCCTCAGGGGGAGTAGACTCTGTCTGTACCCTGGAGTGTGTGCAGACCTGTTTACTGTTAGCCAAACCAAATTTATATTTATAATCAATATGCTTTGTTCCTTGTTTTGCTCTCCTCCTTTCTCCCAAGTAATCACGTTGTGCTGTGTGATTATTTTACTCTACCTCTGGGAAATGGGTTTCATGACTTAATTGGTTGCCTGGTTTATGATCTCTATGATTTAAAGAAGTTTGAATCTTCAATCCCTTGAATATACCAAAATATTGATCAAAAAAGAAAAAACCTTTATGACAGACAAGATTGAATGTTTTTGTAAATATAATTGCAAACAGTTGATTTTTGGCTTTATATATAAAAGAGACATTTCTGTCTTTAGAAGTTAGTAAGCTAGTGCCTAATTATGGCTGATCTGCCCGCTTTCTAATTTGTGTCGTGTGCATGCGTGCACTCGTGTGTGAGTGTGTTTCATAGTTTTTCTGAGACCTTGGTGTCCTTTAGGACTGTAGCATTTAAGACATTGGCTTGCTTATTAATGGGTGTCACTGTTTATTTGGATTTTATCTTTGATCATTTGCGTTGTGTGGTTATGCAATTCCTATGCATGGAAATATTCAAACTTCTTGAATGAGATCGAAATGGCTTGGACAATGAGTTGCATGTGTGTGAAGAGACCACATCAGCATTCATTTGTGTTTCTGTAGCAGTGTGCAATTTCCTAGTTACAGTTACAAGTGTCCTATCTTTTGCTGCCTAAATTTCTCTGACGACATGAGTGAAGCTTTATTCACAAGGAGTTGTCATGTGCTTTGGATGAATGATGAACATATTTTGGCCTGCTTTTTGCTTACCTGAATGCACTTTGGAAGGGGTTCTCAATTGCTGACAGCTTAGATGTGCCTAGCAGCTGTTAACATAATGTACGTTGGCCTATTAATGCCACGGTTTGGTTATATAATGGTGGGGAAGGTGCATAGGTACTAGAAGTTGCAAGAGCTGCTGCTTTAGTTGCTCAGGTAGGAGGCTTTTTCTCCTTGGGTAATGCAGGATTTTTCTGCAGTCAAAGCAGTTGGAAGCAAAAAGTTATTTTTACCCTGTCTGTTTCTACAATGTGTTATTTTTTGTTTTATCTTTTTGAGGTGTGTGATTGTTTTTTCTTTCTTCTCCCCCCCCCCCCCAGCAAATCACTCAATGGTCTGGGTTTTTCTATAACCATATATAAAATCAGACTCAGGTAATTCAGACGATACTTGTATTGGCTAAAGGAGATCAGGTAATAGGTATTTTCTGAATGTTGGAGAAAGATTTATGCTTGCCTCTTTCTTTCTTTCTTTCTTTCTTTCTTTCTTTCTTTCTTTCTTTCTTTCTTTTCTTCTCACTTTTTTACATGACCCATTCCAAGTACTAAGACGCTAAAGTAAACTTCACTTATTGACTGAGCTTCTGTACCCCGTCCAACGATAAGTGGAGAAGCTGGCCCTTTCCCAAATCCTGTTAACTCTCAAACTTCCTAGAGTAGGACCCCAGAATGACTAAAATCAGTACAGCGAAGGAAAATATGTGAGTTTTGGGTACTTTTGCAGTACAGTATTCATGAGCTCAGACTTGATACTGGCAGCACTGCAGTGCTTCTAGCGTCACTGCAGAGCAGTGCACAGGAGCAGATATTCCTCGGTGACACTTTGGTCAGCAGCTAACCCTGTCTTTGTGCAACCTGCTATGATTTCCTCTTTTTTTTTTTTTTTGAATTCTAACCTAAGATTCTCTGGTTCTGTTCTATTGGTAAAACACTGTCAAGAATTCAAGATACTTTAAAAAATAGTTTTTTTTTTTTTTGCTTTCAGATTGCTTGTGTTCTGTTTCCTGTGCCTAATTATACCATCAAAGTAATTGGATAAACAGGAACAAAGAGTAGATACATTTTCTGTGCATTTTAAAAAGTATACGTGTCTATAAAAGTGTTTGATCAAATATTTTTAAGTTGAATTTTAGCAAATATATGTTATATGGTTTGTTGTAGGTGCTTCAATTTTAGATGAGACTGCTTAGTTTGAATCTTGTTGCTTAATAATAGGGTGGTTTTGTGCTGTGAGGAGATATTTAACTTCTTTGTGCTTTATCCTCATCCGTAAAATGGGATGACAAGTTTGGGCATTGTGGAGGCTAAATACCGTGAGATAATATGCGTAAAGCTATTCACGCACAGTATGTAATAGGTATTACCACCATCATCATCGTCTTTTTCATCATCATCATCAAGGGTTGGAGTAACGAAGATGAGTGACACATAATCCCCCTTCTCTTCATTTTACCCTTTGGAAAGCGTTTGGGACTGTTTGGGGATGTTCAGAAAATACCTATTACCTGATCTGATGTCATCAATTTTGTGTAGGTAGCCATTCTAATGATATGCTTTTATGGTTTAAAAGAAAAGGTTTGCTGCTATTTCAGGGGCCACTTTGAAATACCTGAGTTTAATTCCAATGGGGTATGGGCTGAATAAACTCACAAAATTAGCATTTAAAGCAATTTTTCATTGATTAAACTTTTTTTAAAAACAGTTGGGAGTGTTATCTAATGAAAGTAACACTGGCTTTTGCTTTGGGCCGCCTTGAGTCTTCCTTCCTTCCTTCCTTCTTTCTTTTTTTTGAGGCAAGTTCTTATTGTGTAGTCAAACTGGCTCTGAACTCACTATGTAGCCCAGGCTGGCCTAGAACTCATAATGATCCTCATGCCTCAGCCTCCTGAGTGCTTCATTATGTTTTGTGTAACTGATTTTTGTCACACTGATGATGGAACAGTTTGAGTGCAGTCGTTTCTCCAGAGAATCATGTAAATTTGGTAGAAAATATGTAAAAATGTTCCTACAAGCTTAAGAACACATTTGCACTTGCAAGCATCATGTGTTAGTTAGAAGGCCAAGGTCAGGGCTCTTAACTTTAAATATTACACAGAGAAAAACATTTTACCCTATGACCTCATTTCAAATAGTCACCAGTCAGGACACTTCTGTGTGCTGTGTGTTTTACTGCAAGCTCATTTTCATGAGGACAACTCACAGTGGACTGAAAGCAGTGTTCTCTTTACCTCTAAGAAGAGTTTAACAAAGCAGATGAGGTAATGCTTTTACCCCTTAGAAAATGGAAAATAAATGGCAAAACAAGGGATGAATGAAAGAAAGAATTATGTCAAAAAGAAATTGAAAGCAAAATTTCCATTAGATACATCAGAGGAAGATAGTCCCACCCCTGGACAATGAAGTAGTAGCAATTGAAAGATGACTAAGTTCATTTTGGTATGGTAGTGATGGGGTTACTAACTTTGTTGAAACTGTGAAGAGCTAAGACTGATTAGAACTAGTCTTTCCAGTCAAAATACCCTTATTCCACTTCCAACATCAAAGATGCTTATTTTAACTTCTGACTTTGGTGCCAACTCCCTAGAAAGTCAAAGATCTGGCTCAAGCCAGAGGTGCCTGGACTAGTTATTTCTGTGCCAGAAGTGCTGTTTTTATTTTCCAGGCATCAATCTGGCTAATGTTTTCTAATTCATGGCAGAAAAGGGAACAAAATGAACACTTTGAAAAGAAATAGACACTCTACTCATGAGTCTCTATAATTATTGAAAAAAAAAGCTAAAAAATTTCTATCAACAGATGGAATTTTTCATTCATTCATCCATTCATCCATTCTTTCATTCATTCAGCATTTCTTGAGATAGGGAAGTGGTCAACTTTAACAGCTTAACATTTTTTTACACTGTAAGAGAATATATTTTGCACATAAGTTAAACATGCTTAATCAGCAGACATTTGTTGATTTATTGGGAACAAAAAAGACCTTAAAGGTGTTCTCTTCCAACTCTTCTCCCCCCCCCCCGAGTCTAGAAAGAGGGATTTAACAGAAATTAGAATCTCAGTTTTTTTTTTTCTTTCTTTTTGTCTTTTGAGACAAGGTCTTGCCATGCAGTTCAGGCTGGCCTTGGGCTCGCTTTGTAGCCCAGGCTGGTCTTGAACTTGCAATGATCCTCCTTGCCTCAGCCTCCTGAGTGCTGAGATTACAAGAGTGCGCCACCACGCCTGGCTGAATTTCAGGTTTTAATGAACTATTAAAGTCACTTAGACCAATCACCTGTTAGTTTCATAACTGTCTTCTAGATCTCCATCCTGTTTTTATAGGGTTCTATAGGTAGTTAGTGGGGGAGCTGAATTGGAATTTAGGTTTCTCTACCTTTGCCCTCACCTTCTGAGCATTTGTTCTTTTATTAGAGAAACAAGATGTATGTGCCACCTCTAAGATATTTATCCTCTCCACTGAAAACAGACTCTAAAAGTGAGATTTCATGAAACATTTTCAATTAGAGAGGAAGAGTAAGACTTGACTTGGCCTTTGTCGTATGTCACTTGTTAGTCTTCTCACTTACCTGCAGCCTTTCATTGCTTTCCCTTTAAACATGTACCCCAACTCCTTTGGTACCCTGTCAATGAGACAGGTAGGGAGGAAGCAAAAAAGGGCAAGAAATAAACAGAAAACACAGACCCATGCTAGCCTGGGTGGCACATGACTATAATTGCAGCACCTGGGAAGCTCAGGCAGGAGGATTGCCATGAGTTCAAGGCCAGCCTGTTTCAACCCACGCCCCTGCTAAAAAAAAAAAAAACCTCACAAAAAACTGAACACACAGACCCAGTGTGGTAGCCTGTGTCTGTTTTTTTTGTTTTTTTTGGCACCGGGGATTGAACTCACGACCTTGCGCTTGCTGGGCAGGCGCTTAGGCTGCTGAGCTAGATCCCCAGCCCTGTTTTTGAGACAGGGTCTCACTATGCTGTTCAGGCTGGCCTTGAGCTCACTTTGTAGCCCAGGCTGGTCTCGAACTCACAACGATCCGCCTGTCTCAGCCTCCCAAGTGCTGGGATTACAGGGGTGAACCACCACGCCTGGCTAGCCTGTGTCTGTTATCCCAGCACGCTGGGAGGCTAAGGCAAGGATATCTCAAGCTCAAGGCTAGCCTAGGCAACTTAGTGAGACCTTGTCTCAGAATAAAACATTTTGAACAGGGCTGGGAATGTTGCTCAGTGTGAGTACTTTGGGTTCAGACAAACCGTAAAACAAAAAATAAAATACACAAGAACAACAAAACGGGAATTGCAGTGACTGTAAATACTATATGCCTTGTATAGTTTATTTGTGTCATTCTAGCTCAATCTCAAGGAATGTAGAAAATTTTACTTTTGGGTTGGTCTGATCTGTCTTTGAAGGTAACTTTCTTAGACAGACTCCTTACTGACCAGATCCTTAGCAGTTTCCAGTGCTAGTGCCATGCTCTAACTCAGTAAGGGAACTGGATACCTACATACATACCTTGATGGATATAGGTAAGGGCTAAGAAACACTTATCCAGGGTTTCTCTTAATTTGGTTGTTTCTCATCTGAGAGCTACAACTGTTCTCTACATAAATGAGCTCACCTGACAGGTGAGGCTCTGGTGCCTCCTACCAGTGAATAACTTGGTCCCTGACTGGTGTAATAGTATAGTCGTAGTGTCCTGTGACTGACCAATAACACCCAGGCAATGAAAACTATATATAGTCTCATGGGCTTTTGTCCTTGTGTAGTAAATCATTGCTAACTAAATAGCCTAGGTCTGTGGCGGCAAACCTATGGCACATGTGCTGCAGTGGGCTGTTTGTTATCACTGAAAGCTCTGAAAAGTTTGCTGTCACTGGCCTGGGCAATGTCTGTGAGAAACCTCAACAGCCTGGGATGCCTTGGCTGGAAAGGCCTTTTGCATCTGTTCAGATTAGAGTCCCATGAGCTAGTGCACAACTGTCGGGCGACCCTCATGAAGTCATGTTAGGAACACGCTTCTGTTGAGGAAGTGTGAGACCCATAGTAGACAAGGAATCTCTGCCACTGATTAAGTATTTCAGCTCAGAATTATTAGGCTTTTCCAGGAGGTAGGGATCAGATTGTAGATGCTTAGGTACATTTCCCAGAAACTGAAGAAGAAAACCTAGTGCTTATTTAAGTTTGTTGGTATGGACTGGGTTCGTTCAGTTGGGTACTTTTGGCCAGTTATTTAAACTAAATTTAGAAAATGTTCAAATGAGAAGGGGAACAAGGTGGAGGGGGAGAAGGACAGAAGGGACAAACAAAAAGAAAGAACAGAAGGAAAAAATGGAAAGAAAGACCTTGTAAATAAATGGAGAAGGAGGGGAGGGAAGGGGAATGGGAAAAAAAGCAAAATATATCATGTACCGGTACACATTCCATATGATGAATGTTATTATGTACACCTTACACTATGTATACCTGTACATAAAATGTATCAAAAAACTCCTGAGTTTAGTTTTTCCCCCTATATTAATGTATTTATTTATTTATTTTTGGTACCAGGGATCGAACTCACGACCTCATGCTTGCCAGGGAGGTACTTAATGCCACTGAGCTAAATCCCTGGCCCCAGTGTATTTACTGTTTACCCAAATTAGATTTTATTGGTACATTTTAGATATACATATGATCACATTTATTATAGAGAATTTGTAGCAAATTTAGATTTTCATTAGGAAGTTCTGATTAGCTCCAGCACTCACTAGCAGTATGCTTTCCTCCTTATAGGTCTTCCTAGTGAAAATTTAGGTTAAGGCCTGTGTGGTGATATACACACCTGTAGTCCCAGCACTCAGGAGGCTGTGGCTAGAATTCGAGTTTGAGGCCAGCCTGGGCTACACATAGTGAGTTCAAGGCCAGTGTAAACTACATAGTGAGATCACCTCAAGAGAGAAAAAAATATTAGGTTAAGCACTCATGTTTGTTAAATTTTTTTGGCACCAGGGATAGAACTCGACACCTCGTGCTTGCCAGGCAGGCGCTTACACCACTGAGCTAAATCCCCGGCCCTTCTCTTTTTGAGACAGGGTCTCACTATGCCATTCAGACTGGCCTTGAGCTCACTTTGTAGCCCACACTAGTCTCGAACTTGCAACGATCCTCCTGTCTCAGCCTCCTGAGTGCTGGGATTACAGGTGTGTGCCACCAGGCCCGGCTAAATTTTCTAAAGAAAAATTTTTATTTATTTCATCCATTTTTCCATAAAATTTCTGAAAAATTATTCATCAAATATAAAGACAGAAGCTCAGTGGCGGCTCATGCTTCTAATTACAGAACTTTGGATCCTGAGGCAGGAGAATTTTGAGTTTAAGGCTAGCCTGGACTACAAAGTGAGATTCTGTTTAAAAAAAAAAAGGAAGGAAGGAAGGAAGGTAGGTAGGTATAGCATATGGCACAAAATTCAAAGGGCGCAGAGGAATACCCAAACAAAGGAAGACTTCCTGCCTGCACCCCTCACCTCAGCCACACGGCTTCTTAGTCTTGTGTTGTAAACATGTATTAAAGGTTTCTCTGGATGAGTCTTAAGTGCTGGATACAGCTTGTTTTTTGGCAGTGCTTTGCCATACTCGAAACTTCTAAAAATCATTTTCCTTCAAATTAAAAAAAGAAATGATCTCATGTCAATTGCTTGATAGGCTGTCACAATTTAATAATTAATTAAATATTACATTCTTGGGGCATAGTATAATGTAATAAATTATATTCATAGGACCTAATACAATGTTTTATTCATCGAGTGAATGAACATAGGGAAAGATTAAGAACTGAATTTGTCTTTATGCTGTTAATACTATTTATTTATTTATTTATTTATTTATTTATTGAGACAGGGTCTCACTATGCAGTTCAGGCTGGCCTTAAGCTCACTATGTAGCCTAGACTGGCCTCGAACTTGTATAGTCCTCCCGTCTCAGCCTCTGGAGTGCTAGGATTACAGACATGTGTGGCCCCAGCAGTTTTGTAAATTTTTTTTTTTTTTTGTAACTTTTGTTGAGGCAGAGTCTCACTGAGTTGCTAAGTTGCCTAGGTTGGTCTCAGACTTGATATTGTACTGTCTCATCTTCTCAGTTGTGCATCACCATGCAGGGATTCGGTCCTTGATTTTGAATGAAAGGCTCTTTTGTGTCCAGGCTCCCAGTAGGTGACTTCTCTGTGGTGGCACCCTGACTGTGGGTGGTGTGGTCAGTGCCTCCAGTTTCCCTCTCCTTCCATAGAGACCTACCAAACTCTGTCTTTGGTGGTGCATCCCCAAGTAACTTGAGATAGTTGGCTAAGTTACTTCTTACTCTTTTCTTTACTCTAAGGGATCTGATTAAAAATAAAATAAAACAACAACAAAATACCAAAACAACAACCAAAAACCAATTTTTTCTGCCATTGGCCAGTGATCTTAATGAGTTGTTATTAATTTGCCCTGTAGTGGATTAACTAGTATTTATTGTGTCATCTCTATGCGAAAAGTAGCAACTACTGGTACTAGAAGGCAAGAAGGTAGATTTTTATTCTGGGTAGACAAGGGTTTAAGTTAAGGGAGAAGTTGAATGCTTGCAGCTTGAACCTGATAGAGAGAGGAAGGAAGACAAATGGTATTAAGTATGATAGGTTCTTTTTTTTTTCTGGTACCAGGGATCAAACTTACCACCTTGCACTTGCCCGGCAGGCACTTCTGCCACTGAGCTAAATCCCCAGCCCCCACATGATAGATTCCTCAACCACAATGTCTGTTTTTACTGGCGCTCTTCTGTCACCTTGACCTCTTTTTTTTTTTTTAATTATAAAAATGACTTTGTGCTTATGGAAGAAATTTGGGAAAATTCTGAAGATTGTAAAGAAGTGGGCTTGGGCATGGTGGTGTATGCCTATAATCCCACCATGTGAGAGGCTGAGGCAGGAGGATTGTCATAAGTTTGAGGCCAGCCTGGGCTGTACAGTGGGTTCAAGCCCAGCCTGAACTGCATAGTATTACCCTGTCTTAAAAAAAAAAAAAAAAGTGGGAGGTAAAAAAACACTCCACAATCCCACCACCCAGAGGCAATAGTAATTAATATGGTAAAATACTTTTACTTCTACCTGTGTATTTTTAAATACTTAGGCTCCCCTGTCCCCTTTTTTTCCTTCCTTCTTTTTTTGTGATACTAGAGATTAACCCAGGGTGAGCCTCCTGGCGCACAGGCAAAGATTACAGGCATGTGCCATCACCAGGCTGGTAGTTATTTTAGCGTGTGAGTCTTTGATGTATTTCTGATTTTCTGCTGTAGGTGGATTGTGGAAAGTGAATTGACTGGACCAGTGGGAACACATGTCTGTAAGACACCTGATACATATGTTGCCACATTTCTTTCCAGAAAGACTGTACCAGGTTATCCTCCCCAGAAGTGAATGAGAGGCCTGCCTGGCTGGCTCTCTTTATCCTATTTTTCTCTTTTGCCTTTATTGGCAGGGATGTGTCCCCACTTCACCTCCAAAGTTAGTGCCATAGGTACAGAACAGGGCAGAAGAGCATATAATAGCAGCTGCCTAATCCTTTTTTCCCTTAGCCCAAACTCGAAGAGGAAAGAATTGAGTAAGTGTGGAGCTAACCTTTCACTTGCTTTTTATGAATCATCAGTCTCTCCTTATCTTTTATAAAGGGACAGAAACCTATGCTGGAGAAGTTGCTGAAAGAAAGAAGGAAGAAAGGTTAATGAGAAAGTAGAAGCTGATTACCTAAATTGTTGATTTTTGAATAACTTCTTTGGTACATCTGAGTGAGGATTTCAGAGATTAAGGGAAGTTGTAAATTGTTCTTCCTCTTTTTAAGTGTGAACAGACTGTGAAGGAGATTATTATGTGGATATGGTAATATAGTGGCCTTCTCATGTTTGGATTTGCTTTATGCATTGTACTTTATTAGTTATTAAGAGATTTTCAAGGTTAATTGGGCCATATGGGGTATTGTTCATGGAATGTTTATGGGATATTGTTCTTAGAGTATTTTGGGGTTATTACTGCTTTGTGGAGTTACTCGCATTTTGGGCATCTAAGCATATGATCTTTTATCTCCAACAGAAACCCTTTTTTACAATAAATTTGGGTTATGATTTGCTTTGTTAATTGGGGGAAAACAGATGGAGCAAGGGTATCAGAAATATATATTCATTCTCCAATCTTTAAAATTGTTTATCACAGGCAGGAAATTTCAAATATAAAATAGGATAGTGTAATGAGTTTCCATTGACCCATTCATTTCCCAGCTTACGCAAACAGTACCTCATGGCCAATCCTTCAGCTAGATCTTTTCCTACTTCCTCTTCTCAGATTTTGAAGCAAATTCTAGAATCCTATCCTTAAATCTCTTAACTATTTTGACATATATCTTGAATTAGATGAGTATTCTTTTTGAATGAACTATAACCACAGTAACATTGTGCCTCAAACAATTAACAATAATTCCTTGGTATTGTTAAATATCAAATCAGTGTTAAAAATTTCCTTGCCTTATGCGTATCGTTTTAAATCATTTGTTAATTTGAATCAGGGTATTAACAAAGTCTGTGCATTATAACTGACTGGTCTCAAGTTTTTTAAAAAAATGTTTATTTTCCTTTATAGGTCTTACTTTTTCCTTTCAATCTAAGAAACACTTTGATTAATATTTGATGTAGGGCCAAAGACTTTTGCTGATTATAGTTCTTGCATCTTGTTTCCTTTCAATATACTCCTAATTCATTATCTGTGATTCTGGTTTTTTTTTTTTTTTTTTT
>RJWT010040160.1:0-12543 GCA_004365215.1 Cuniculus paca
GGAGCATCTCCCATGGCATCCCAAAGTTAAGCAGTGATCCCCAGGGACACTGGCCTCTCCTCCTCTGTTGCTTAGTACTTTCCCCCATTTGCTTGCTTTTACCATTATACAGTTTCAGCACACAATTAACATTCATTTTTCAAATTAATGCTTCAACTATAAAGGGGATGCGGAGTGAGAAGTATCAGAGACCTGGCCAAGATTCCCAACTGCCTGTATGAGGAGTACAGCAAAGGATGAAGAAAAAACAGAAACAAATTTAATAATTCATAAAAGGAGGACTGGGAGGTCAATGCCTCAGGATGGGCAAAAAGACACTCTGAGCTAGCCACTATTTATTATGTATATGCAGTCATAGAAGGGATTATCGGAAGACTCAGAGGGCTCCTTACTTTATGCTAACGAGGATCTTTATGTTGATGAGGATGGTGGGGAGGATGGCAGGTTAAGGAGTTTGTCCTTTCCCCAAGGTGAAACCTTATTTTTATTACTGCTGGGTTCTCAAAGAACCAGGGTGTCTTCAATGGATGCAGTCTTGCCCTAGGGTGTCACAGCATCATGGGACTATTAAGGCCTCTGGGCCCTAGCCTCAGTTTATAATTTGTGGTCCCCAACAGAGGAGAACCTGTGAGTCTGGCCAGTGCTCCAAACTCTGAGCCAGATGTGAGTGATCTTAAGTCCTGTATTTTCCAGAAGACTCTTGAGATTCCATCTGATGACCTTTCAAATCTGTAATAATAGTCCTCTATTTTCTGCAGCATAATAGTCCTTTTGTCTGACTGTGTTTCCATCGTTTCCCAACTGACTGTCTTTATTTGTATACTTCCCTGAGAGCTCATTTTTTGTAACACAGCTCTGCCCTGAAGCCCTTCAGTTTACCTCAAGTTGCTGCTATATCATGGTTGTTCAACTGCCTTTCTGTCAATTTGGGCCCTCCTTGGTTTTCCCTGTCTCTGTGTAGTATCATTGACCCATTCATAGCAAGCATAACTTGACCTCTCTGCATTTAAGCCTGTCTAGGGAATGCCTTGCTACTAAGATTTCTTAAAACCCTGGAAAACCATTGTCTTTCTCCAGAAAACCACCATCCCTGCTCATCAGCATTCACACCCTCCTCCCTTTTTCTTTTTCACAAATTCCAGTGACCTCGCTATACTTTTGAAAGTTAGAATAGGAAGACTATAGGCTTTATCTGGAAATCTTACTTAGTGTCTCTAGAGGAAGATTTGGGCCAGGTATTAGAAAGTGGCTGACCATAGTAGTGGCAGGGGAGATATCTATGAGGAGGAGGTTGGGAGTTGCCTGTCTTCTAAGACATCTGATAGAGCCACGTAACCAGATCTGCTGCCATCGCAAAGCTCAGGAACCCTGGCCTGTACTGCTGAGACCTGACCCAACCTCTTTCCTCTAACTAGAGCACGAGAAAGACCGGCTGTGTAAGAGTGCTGACTACATGAATCTGCACTTCAAGGTGAAGTGGCTCCACAATGAATACGTGCGGGATCTGCCTGCCCTCCAGGGACAGGTCCCCGAGTACCCAGCGTGAGTCATTTGGACCCTGTGTAGAGGGGTGAGAAGGGGGCCCTTGGGTTGGCAGGGCTAGTATCCTTGATTCAGCTCAGCAACCAATCTTGCCTGTTCCAGGCATTTCTGCAGAAAGTTCTGGAAGAATGTCACATCATGGCTTGCCTTCCAGAAGGCCCCTAGTCTGGTACACTGTCAGGCATATAACCTTTGCCAATCACTAGCTTCAACCTCCTTCTCTGGCTGCAGGTGGTTTGAGCAGTTTGTGCTACAGTGGTTAGATGAAAATGAGGATGTGTCCCTGGAATTCCTGCGTGGGGCCCTGGACCGAGATAAAAAGGATGGGGTAAGTTGGGAACTTGGTCTGCATGGGCCAGGTCAGGTCATTCAGCATTTACCATGGCAGAAGTTCCTGGGCTTCCACCAGACTGGCTGTACCTGCCCCGTGGAGTCCACAGCAAGACTATGGAGAGCTACTGAGCCACCCCTGCGGCAGGGAGCTCTTTCAAACCCACAAGCTTGAGGAAAGGTAGCAGCTGTGGATGATGACCCCGTGTGTGGCCTTCTTAGTTTCAGCAGACATCAGAGCATGCGCTCTTTTCCTGCTCTGTGGTGGACGTCTTCACACAGCTCAACCAGAGCTTTGAAATCATCCGGAAGCTGGAATGCCCAGACCCCAGCATCCTTGCCCACTATATGAGAAGATTTGCTAAGGTGATTATGAGCCTTCCTGCCCCGTCCTCCTTATCACCACTACACTCACAGCTGGGTCACAGGTCTGAGTTTAATCTGTCTCTGAAATAGCCTTCAGGTAAGGCCAAGCATTATCCTTTTTCCCTTTGTGTCTGGAGCAAACTTTGCCTGTTTTAGTGCTATTCTGCGCTTGAAAGGGAGACTTGCCCCTTTCCCTGAGATTCCCTTTATTTCCCTGATATTATTTTTCTGAGATGAGAAGTGCAACCTCAGGCAAGATTCCTGAGTGGAGAGCTAAGGGTTCCCTTTCCTTTCCTTTTCTTTTTTCTCAGACCATCGGGAAGGTGCTGATGCAGTATGCAGACATCTTATCAAAGAACTTTCCAGCTTACTGCACAAAGGAGAAACTGGTAGGGTGAGGCCCAGGGGTAGTAAGAAAGGGTGTGGAGGACATTTGAATCCTTCTTGCTCTTTGCTACACTAAGAGCTACCCTAAGACACTTTGACTTCTGCTTCTCTCCAGAGCTTTGCTTGAGACTTGTACCACAAGATAGTAAGAACTTGACTAAGAGTTCTTCTAAGGCTCCATTAGGGCTTTGTCTCCTATTAACTAGACCCATGTTTTTGTTTTTGTTCTTGTTTTTGAGACAGGATCTCACTGTGTAGTTCAGGCTGGGCTTGAATTCCTGGCAAACCTTGCCTCACCCTCCCGAGTCTACAATTATAGGTGTAAGCCACCATGTCAGCCTAGGTGCACTCCTCTAATCCCAGCACTTGGGCGGCTGAGGCAGGACGATTGCCATGAGTTCAAGGCCAGCCTGGGCTACATAGTGAGTTCAAGTATAGGCTGAAGCCCTGTCTCAAAAAAACAATGTAATAGATTCAAAAATTTATAAAGGGTAATACTATGAATACCTGCAATCCCATCACCCAGCTTAATGACAAAAACATTTGCTTTTAATCTTCATTCGAGAAGGATTATGTGAATTGGCTTCAGATCTTAGTGTTTAGGAAGAGATCTATGTAACACATGAAGTCCCTGTGGCTTTGTAATGATGAGAGAGAAGAAAAGAGCCTAGGTTAATGGGGCCTGTGCTGGAAGGAACCAAGACTCAGAGCTCCATCTGTCCTAAAAGCCCTGCATCCTGATGAACAACATGCAGCAACTGAGGGTCCAGCTGGAGAAGATGTTTGAAGCCATGGGAGGCAAAGAGGTAGGCCTTAGGGTTTGGGGTCACTGTCCTCTGCCCATTGTTCCTGAGCTCCCTGGTCACAGAGCTCTATCCTCTCTTGATTAGCATAGGCTAGGAGTTTATCTTGGGGTCAGGGCTGGCTTAATCTGAGATAGGCATTGAGGCAAAGCCCTAGGAAGAAGGACTAGGCATTGTTGTGAGGCCCTAAGAGGGAGGAGCAGTATGGGGTGCAGCCTTAGAGGAAAAGAATAGAGGTACAGGAGGGGAGACTATAAGAGAAGCAATCTAACCAGGCCTACCTCCTCTGGCTACAGCTGGACCCTGAAGCTGCAGACAGTCTGAAAGAGCTGCAAGTGAAACTGAACGCGGTTCTGGATGAGCTCAGCATGGTGTTTGGAAACAGGTCAGTGGTCCCAAAACATACAGCCCTTCGAGCCACGTATGATTCCTGACCAATCCCAGAGGCCCTGCACACACCCGCCATCCAGCCGCAGACATGCGGATCCTCCTCCTAGACTTGCTGACTGTCGCTGCTGGAGGAGCACCACAAGCCTGAGGAACAGGCCGGAACAACTGGTGCTGCTCCAGGGTCGGTGTGGCGGGGAGGGCAGGGCTGCACTGTGGGTGCACGTGTAGCTTCCAGGTGCGGATTGATGAATGTGTTCGACAAATGGCTGAGATCCTGGGCCAGATTCGGGGCACAGGAAATGCATCCCCCAACGCCAGGGCCTCCGTGGCTCAGGATGCAGATAGTGTTCTGCGGCCTCTCATGGACTTCCTTGATGGCAAGTGAGTAGAGCCTTCGACAGGCGAAGCAGAGGCTGTCAGACAGAGGAGCCTATTAGGGATGGGGGTGCCCAGACTGTCCCCATGACCTCCTCTGTCACCTGGCTCTGCAGCCTCACACTCTTTGCCACTGTGTGCGAGAAAACAGTTCTGAAGCGAGTCCTGAAGGAGCTCTGGCGGGTGGTGATGAACACAGCAGAGAGGGTGATCGTCCTGCCCCCCGCCACCGACCAGACGGTGAGGACCCTTTCCTCTTACTTCCTGCTCCGTGTCCCTTCCCCTCCGTCCCCACTTCCTGATGGAGTTTAGAGTCGTCTGCTTTTAACTGATCCCCTCTTTGCCCAGGGCACCCAGCTGATCTTCACTGCTGCCAAGGAGCTGAGCCAGCTTTCTAAACTCAAGGTTCTGTGGGTGTGGGATCTCCTGAGACTGGGAGGAGAGCCAGTGGGCTCCGGAGACTCAAGAGGAGGGGAAAGGGAAGAGTGCGCAGCTATTGGCTGGCAGGTGGGGCAAGACTTTCATGACTGCCCTGAGTTGTCCTCATGCTGATGCTTTCTCGGGTTCCAGGACCACATGGTGCGAGAGGAAACCCGGAATCTCACTCCAAAGCAGTGTGCAGTCCTCGACCTCGCTCTGGATACCATCAAGGTGGAGACCTCTCTCTTTTCCAGATAGTTTTAACCACCATGCACACCTGGCTGTGGCATTCCACCTTGCCAGACAAGGTGTCCCTGAGGCTCCACATCCAGATGAGAGGCCCTGTGTACTGTCAGTGTTACGGAGAGAACCAGATATGGTTCCTCAGTTCCAGATACTTACAGTGGGCGAAGCAGGAATAAGGCAGGTCCATGTGGAGTATAATTCAAGCCACTTGGAAGATGTATGTCCTAGGCATCAAGTTCCCTGAGGTTTAGAGGGATGAAAGAACACTTTTGGCCATTCTCCCTGCCTGAAATGCTGCTGTCCCATATGTCTGCCTGACTAGATAGACCCTTCCTTTAAACTGCCCACCTCCATGAATGTGACCGTCCCCTTCTCCTCCTGCCAAATGCCCAAATTATGTGCTTTGCCTAAGAGATTGACTCATTCTTTGAGTGTTCCTGATCTGTTGAGTGACCTGTTCTTGCAGTCCTCTTCTGGCTTCTCTGAGGATAGTTGGGAAGTTGCCTCTCTGTGAGAGGGTAAAGCAGGTGCTCATTTATTTTTCAGCAATACTTCCATGCAGGAGGCAATGGGCTAAAGAAAACCTTCTTAGAGAAGAGTCCGGATCTTCAGTCCCTACGCTATGCCCTGTCCCTGTACACGCAGACCACAGACACGCTCATCAAGACCTTTGTGCGCTCACAGACTGCCCAGGGTAAGGCCATAAGGGCTTGGTGTCCCATCTTCCCCTCTCCCACACACATCTGCTGGTGGGGAATCAGTATCTTCTGGCCCTTCGGGAGGATCTCGTTTCTTCTTCAGACAGCCTTCAAGCTTGGGTCTTAGCATTCTTTGAAGAGATTTCATTTCTTAACCCTGACCCATGGTACCAGGCAGGAGAATCAAATGAGCCTGCAAACTGTGCTGAGATTTCTTTTTCTGAGACATTTGCTGATCAGTGTATGTTTATTTAGCTCATGGAGTGTACTCTGACTGATAAGGGGGAGAACAGGGGAAAATATGTGAGGAATCCTTGAGAATGAGTGTATGGGAGCCTTGCTGGGTTGGAGTTGTCCTGGGGAGAGAAAGCAAAATCCTTTCCACACTTCAGTGTGGACCAGGAGAAGACTAAGAGAAGCAAACCAAAGAAGCAACTAAAGGGAAGGTGGGGACCTGGGGACACCATGCACAGTGGAGGCCTCAGCCTCAGGGTGATTGTTACACATAGGGCACTAGGCTGCCGGTTTTGTCTCAGGGATTCCCAGTCCCCGGAACTCATTGCCTCTAGCTAAGGCCTGTCCAAACCAACACTCATCTGCATAGATGCAGCTCAGACTGAAATTTTGACTTGATCCTGCAGCAGGGCCCTCCCAGAAGGCACCTTTGGGCACATTTGCTACTGTTTGTTCCAGGGAAACCTGGGCAGGCTGCCCAGGGGCAAGAACCTGACAGTATGAGAGGGTGGTTTGGGTTTTACTGAGCTGTGGACAGGGGCACAGAGCTGACAGGGAGAGGAGAAATAAAAGCTGACAGGAGGTAAGAATATGGAGGGGAACCTACAGCATTTTCCGTATGTGTCCTTATTTTCAGTTCATGGTGAGGAAAAGTGAGCAAAAGAAATAGCAGTGAGTCTGACTGAAAGGGGCAGGAGGAACTTTTACAGAGCTGAGTGCATGTAAGACCTGTAGCATCAGGGAAGATCTGGAAGGCTTCTCAGGAGCCCTGAGCTGTAAACTAGATAAAAGCAAAGGATCCGGGTGTGGTGGCACAAGCTATAACCCAGCACTCTGGCAGGTGAGGTAGGAGACTCTTAAGTTCGAGCCTTGCCTAGGCAACTTAGTGACGAATAAAATAGTAAATAAAAAGGACTGGAGACATAACTCACTGTGAAGGCCCTGGGTTTCAATCCCTACTACCACTTCCAAAAAAAACAAAATACAAAACCAAACACCAGAGCCGAGGCTCGAAGGGGCCCAGAGGAGGTGAGAGCAGAAGTGCACTTCAAGGAGAACAAGCATGCCTGCTCGTTTTATATCGAAAGTTTGTCAAGTAAAGGCCTAGGAAAGTACACTGTAACCTCTCTTTTGCCCTTCTCTTATATTCTTCTGCATCTGCCCGTGATTTGGTTGCTCTCTGACCCATGAAGTCTGATATGGAACATTCAGGCACTGATCCCTGCTCTTGGACTTTTCGTTACCCCGCTCCACCTCTGTGCTCCTCTAGAGTATGTATAGTGCTGCTTTGAATCGCTGAAACTCCTTTGATCTCTAACAGTTCTTCTTTTCTCTGTCCTGATGCTGCTACTACCTCTTGACTTGCCTGTCCTCACTCAGTGCATGATGGGAAAGGTGTTAGGTTTACTGCTAACGAGGACATTCGACCGGAAAAGGGTATGTTAAATACTATACAGACGTGAATCTAACATGGCCTAATGCTGACTTCTGTGAACTGAAATTAGGAGCTTATGCTGGGTGTGGTGAACCAGGTGTCAAAATTCAGAAGCTCTATTCCAAGTCTAGGAGATGGGTGATGTGTTCATATAGCCCAGGAAGGGATTCTGTTGTTGACCTCTATTCTGTCCTCAGAATTCCACTCCCCCACACAGTCACACATTCAGGACAAAGAAGTTTTATCTGAAGTTCAGCGTAGTGATGTTCTCTCAAAATAGGGTGGGGTTTCTGCTGAGGGGAGACTGAAGGTTAGCTTTTTTCAGAGATTGGTACTACAGAGTCTTTTCAAGGAGGGTAGTCTCCCATGCAGGGACCCCAGGAATCCTGAGGATAGATGGGAAGTTGCTGCTTTTGCCTAGAGGGGGACCAACAGTGTTGTACTCAGAGACCCCCAAAGGTTGGACATAATTCCCAGGCACAGACACAGGATCGCAGCCCTGTGCTCCTCAATATACAATGAAAATTCTTCCACCTAGGAGATAGGAGAGGCTTGGGGATCTTGGGAGATTCATAGCACATCTTTGGAGGATGTTTCTCCTAAGATGCTTTCACCTTTCTCTTGCATTACAGTACACATTCACTGTCTCCTTTCTTTCCCTTCTCCCATCGCTTACTTCCCTGTGGCTACTGTGGGTGATTGCTTCCTATATGCAGGACCACTTAACCTCTCAGTTTTACCTGAAACAATTAGTCCTAAGGTCCTAGAGTTTTCCTCTGAGCAGTTACCTGTTCATCTGTTTCAGGGTCTGGTGTGGATGACCCTGTGGGAGAAGTCTCTATTCAAGTGGACTTGTTTACACACCCTGGTACTGGGGAACACAAGGTCACAGTGAAAGGTGAGTGGTGTAGACTTAGAGATCTGTCCTTTTCTTGCCCATGACCTCACTTATCAGTTGAGGGCAAGAGCTGCTCATCCCAGTCCTCCAGCTCAGCCCTTCTCCATGGGGAATGTCAGCTGGAGCTCAAGAACTGGGAATGCCTGGCCAGATCCCTCATAGGTTTCCCTTTTTTTGGGCAGTTGTGGCTGCCAATGACCTCAAGTGGCAGACAGCAGGTATGTTCCGGCCTTTTGTGGAAGTGACCATGGTTGGCCCACACCAAAGTGATAAGAAGAGGAAGTTCACAACCAAGTCCAAAAGCAACAACTGGGCTCCCAAGTACAATGAGACATTCCACTTGTAAGTTATGGGCGGGGGGCCTGCAGGACTGTGGAATGGGGGTCATGTGTTGGGGGGTTAAAACTGAGAGATGAGAAGAGTGGCAGTCTGGATGACCAACCAGGGTGAATTCAGCTGAGGACTCAGCTCTGGCATCCTATCTTCTCTCTTGCACTCACAGCCTTCTAGGAAATGAAGAGGGTCCTGAGACCTATGAGTTGCAGATGTGTGTGAAGGATTACTGCTTTGCCCGGGAAGATCGCGTCCTGGGGCTGGCAGTGATGCCTCTAAGAGATGTGGCAGCCAAGGGCAGCTGTGCCTGCTGGTGCCCTTTGGGCCGGAAGATCCACATGGATGAGACAGGCATGACCATCCTCCGGATTCTGTCGCAGAGGAGCAATGATGAGGTCGCCCGAGAGTTTGTGAAACTCAAATCAGAGTCTCGTTGCACAGACGAGGGGAGCTGAACATCTGTGATTCATGTGCCAGTGAGGTGGCACTGATTGCACAAATCAGAGCTAATGGAGTTATCTGTGTAGCCAACTTAAGGTCTTTACAGTCAAGAGGTTGATCCCTTTGGTTGAGGGTATTTAAGGGAAATTTAGGAGGTAGCTGAGAGAATGGCTTTTCACAGAAAGGACCAGGAATCCCTACCCAACAGGCCTGTGGTACTAAGAGCTGGGCTGTAGGAGCTACCACATAGAGAGAATTTCCAAAAAGGGAGAAGGACAGACATTTCAGAGAGTGTCAGCCATTTTTGGTAGACACATTTTTGGTAGACCCCTTACCACCTTTACCCTTCTTCAAGTCACACCATACCCAGTTAGACACACACCAATCACTAGGAGAACAGGTGTAGAAAGCCTGGAGCTTGTACCTGACTGGATAGATAGTTGGTTGAACCTAAGGGTATTGCTGAACCTGGTGATCTACATTAGAGAATAGCTAGGGCAGAACCACATAGAATAGAATTCACTGTCCCTTGAGCAAAATCCACTGGTTTTATGTGACTCCAATGAGAACAAGTCTTTGAAACTGAATAAGCTACTTTCTAAAATTGAGCTGTGCTAATCCCTTCCCTCAGGTTATATCTGTCATGGGTAAAACCAGTTTCATGTGGTGCTTCAGAGCTCTGAGCAGAGTATTTCCTTGGAACCCAGAATCTCCCTAGACTCTCCCTACTTCATATTTGTAGGCAGGGGACTAGTGCTTAGAACATTAAAGGCTGTTCTTACATGTATAGACTTGAGGGCTAGATGAAGGATCCAGGAGTATTTTCTTCCTGCGCAGGCCCTGAACAAATCCAAAAATGATGGAACTAGCCTAGAGTCATGCTCACCTATGGCCACTACTGGGCTGTCCTCCTTGTGGAAAGAATCCAGCCTTTGTCCTCTCTTCCTGTCATCTGGGTTAGCTGCTGTTCCCTTCACAGATGTTCAACCCTACAGGAGCTTGGACTCTGATCCCTGTGTATAGGCTAGATGGAAGGGGTGTGGCTCAACACTCCCTGGGAGGTCAGTGACAAACTGGGCCTCCCAGACCCTCACTCAGAGTTGTGACATGGTCCGTGAATTTCCTTGATGATGGCCTCCTAAACTTCCCGAGGATGCGGCATTGTTCACAGCTGTACTGGCCAATATATGAAACAAGAACCAAGCATCTTTGCTGTTTTTAATTGTTGTATGTGCCATTGTTACAAGAGATTGTAGGCTAGTCTGCAATAAATTATCTTCTAACAGCCTTCAGGGTCTGGTAATTCTGTGCAAGTATGAGAACCATAGAAATGACTGTCCTGTATAATGGTAGCCATTGGTCTAGTGGCCCTTGGCTGCTTCACACTCACTCTTCCTCCCTGTCCCCACTTCCTGCCAGCCAAGTGATAGAGCCTGAAGTTGTTCAGAATAGGTACCCAGCAGAACAGCTGCATCTTGGTCTTGACCTGAGACCACCAATCTGATTTAGAGTCTTGGGGCCTAGAGTACCAGTTCACTGTAAAAGGTCCAGATGGAGATGATGTGTGCTCATGAAAAGTAGCACTCACTTCCTCTTTCTTTTGTCAAGGATCGCTAGGACAAACCACAGCCTGGGCTCTGAGACAAGGCAGGGACCTACTTGGGAGAGACTGCCTTCATGGGTTGGTAGAGGGCTGGGGCTGCTGTGGACAGGGCAGAGGGTTATGTCTGGGTGCACACACTGGCATTTCATTTACTATGCATTCAAGGAAGAAGTGCTACAGCAGAAAAACTCCCAACGAGAAGGAAATAAGGTAAAAATGAAGCCTCCAGGCATGGGAATCAGAGAAGCAAGAGAGATCTCACAACTCAGCCTGCACTATCACCACCTAGGGAAGTAGCTGTATTTCCATCTGCCTGATAATTAGATCCTCACAGTTTAGTTGTCAAGTCATTTAAAACTTCCTCCTTTTCCTCCCCCCTCCTGTCTCAAAACACTGTCATTTCTACATCAAAATTTCCTGTCGAATCCACTGTGTCATCTCAGTTTCCATTACCGCAAGTGGGTTTTAGTCCCTTTCCTCTGTATTATGTGACAGTCTCCCTTCCCTGTCCCATTCACTTACCTGTATTCGTTGCCTGCCCTATTCAAACTCGTATTGATAACTCTTCCCTGTTAAAGCTGTTAGTGGTCACCTATAGTCTCAGGCTGCAACTCCAAGACCGCACAACCACTCCACCCCCCATCCTGCAGCTGTCTCGAGCACTGTCCTTACAGTTCTCCCACATGCATGTGCACTGGTATCCCTTAGTACCTTTGCACATTCTGGTCCCTTGCTGAGTGTCTAGCAGCCCTTTCCACTTCCGAACTTTTGACATCTCCTAGAGGACTTTGGGACCCAACCAACTCCCATACAGCACTACATTTGTTACACAGTACTTGTCTGCTCATCCAAAGGGAGGGTATTTCATCTCCGTCCCCCAGGGGGCGCTCAGGTATTCCAAAGCCAAGCCGAGGGCGGCCGGGTTCCGGGTGGGGGAGGCGCGTGGCGAAAGGGGCGTGGCTGGCGGCGGGCTCGTGGGTGGGAACGTCGTGGTTTGCTCTGTGTCTTGGGCATCAGCGCGGAAAAGTGCGTTAAGATGGAGGTCCACAGAGACGACGGCTGTGTGTGGACGGTGAGTAAGAGGCGTCCAAAGAGGGCGCTCGAGGAGAGATAATATTATCTCTTCCTCCTAACATTCCTTGTAGACAGTTCCTGTATTGGTACCCCTGTGTTCTTCCCGGTAGCTGCCCATCCCCTTTCTTGAGAGCTATTCTCCCAAGTACTCCCCTAAATTAGTACCCGCTTCTCGTGTTCCTCGAGTACACAGGTTTCCCAGGCACTCCCAAAGAAGATATCTGTTCAGATACCTAGCAGAGGGATTCTTTAGACCCTAAGTAACTCCCAGAAGACACACGTTTGTCCATTTACTCCAAGAAATACCTACCTCTACATCCCAAGCTATGGCAAAGTCCTGTTACCTCGGAGAGTTTGTTCATTGTCCAGATTGAGAAGGCAAACTGTCCTATATTTGACTTGGAAACGGTATATTTGCTGTAATTCTTCCCTCTTAAAGAGTAGGATACCTGTCTCGTTAGGGAGAAGTAAAACCCTTGTCATAGTTTCCAACATGCTTGCAGATCTGAGTTAGTAGCTATTAAAAAAAAGAAAAGAAAAATATTTCACATTTTAAAAAGTAAGTTTCCAACCTTTTTTTAAAAAAATTGAATATTAGCTCACAATCCCACAAAGGGCCAGATACTGAGACCTGGTCAGTGTTCAAGGAACTAAAAAGAAATTGGTAAACGCAAGAGCTGCCAACAGTGTTGAATCGGTGGTAGCACTTCTATGCCTGAAAGGGAAGGGAGGGGGGCTGTTGTTAGCAAAGCCCAGCTGCAGCTCTGGGAGAGACCCTCCAGACAGAGGTATACAATGCTAAGCAGCCACTGCAAGAACTTGGACAAGCAGAGAAGTAAATACCCTAACCTTTCTCCTTGTGCACTCCAGTTCCCAGCTAGTACCTTCCACTGACAAAACCCAAACAGCAATCTAAGGGCAAAGGAGTGTCTGGGTGATGTAGTCTATAGAAGTCAACTTCCCAGAAC
>RJWT010040161.1:0-12540 GCA_004365215.1 Cuniculus paca
GAAGGAAGCATCCACTTCAGGAGCGCCACGCCCCATTCTCAAAGCTTTCCCTCTGTGGGAAGGGTGATCGTCTTCTTTGGGAAGCACATGTCTTGTATTGGCAATGCCACCATTACTCAGGCAACGGTGGAGGAAGAGGGCGAGGAAGATCCGTGCTGGTTCAGCTAGTTCCCGGAGACCTGATTTTGACCCCTTATTCAGGTTCATCATTTTTAATGAAAATGGGTACAGCTTCTACTCCAGTTCTGCCCTGTAAACTCTGAATATGTATGTAGCGTACACTGTGGGTTCTTCCTTTCCACTTTATCCAGCAGTGCGAGCTTATTGACTTTTACTGCACTAGAAATTATTTAAAATATTCAATGTATTTTCATTCCTGCTGCATTTCTCTGTGATTCTGAGTCTATATTACCTTTTGTACTTTTTTACTATCATTTCTGGATTTTTGAGAGGGAGAGGAGATAGGCCAATGTGCTTAGCCTCTACCTAGGTCATAAGATAAGCTTAGATTTATCCTGGGGCAAACTGAGATCACTGAGAAATATTAATAAAGCTAACTAGATACAGTATATGTCTCCATTTTAGAAGGAAAAAAAAAAGTCAGGATGTGAGGCTAATTACCTTCGAAGACCTGACATCCATGCATTCATCTGTTCAGTAAATATTAGCTGAAACTTACGTCCTGGAAAGCAGCTTGGCATTTATGTATAAGAAATGAAAGACAGTTCTTGCTCTGTGGGAAAACCATTGTAATCCAGTAATCTAACAGTGATATCCTGTGAGGGTATCCAGGAAGGTTTCCAGAACCAGTGACATTTGAACGTGGCCAGCAAAGCAGAGGAAAGCAGCAAAACCTCATCTTCTAGTGAAGAACAGGTGGGGAAAGTTGAGAAGATTTAAGCATATTATAAAAACACAAACATAAGCAGTAAGCTAACAAAACAAGTGCGATTCGTGGAGGTAAGGAGGAGGGAGTAGATGGAGCACATATAAAAGTGCTGAATTTTTTATCTTTTGTAGTGAGCCAATAGTAACTAATATGTTGAGGATACAGTGTGTGTGAAACTTTGACATTTAACTATATCTGAGGGCAAATAGGAGCAGAAGAGGCTAACTTCACTAAAACGCATGACACTCTAAGAAATTAAACCAGTCTTGCTAGTGAAGAATTGGCAATGACATGTTTTTAAGTAGGAATCTCATGTGATCATATTTACATTTTGGAGCAGCTGCCCAATTCATATTTTAAAGAATGAATTGAAGGGGAGGTGAAATGGCATGCAAAGCCGTTCCAGTAACTCAAGACATAGTGATACTCACCGATCACTGTCATTACACCAACCAGGGAAAGATAAAATGTATGCAAAGCACTCATTCATGTGATGAGAGCAAAGCAGCCATTTAGTAACCACAGCAGTGCACAAACTCTTGCTCCGTTTTGTCCTCCTAACAATTATTTAAAGTGTTATTAATCCTATGTTACGCAGGAGAAACTGAGTCTCAGGAAATTAAGCATCTTACCAAAGACTCACAGCCAGCCACTGAAACCCCATCCAAACTGGCCTGACCCCCAAATCACCACACTCAGAAGCAGCACCCCATACTACTCACTGTCCCTGAGCAAATTACTCGGGGTCTAGAACAGCAGTGGGCAGAGATGCAGATGAAACACAAACAGAAGCGTACACCCGCCACGGAAACCTTCAGTTCTGTGAGTCCACTGTGCTCCAAAATAGAGGCACACCCAGGGAACCAAAGGTGATCCAGAGCAAGTCTGACAGCAGACAGTAAAAGAAGCGATGTGGCAATGCAAGTTCCTGGGAGTACTTGATTTCCATTCCCTTTAACTAGCAGCGTCTACTGCGTTATTTGGGATAATTAACTATGAGTTTCAAAGGAATATGCCCATCCCTTCTCTCTTGCTTCTCTGATTGACAGGAGGATGAGTCTAGAAGAAAAGAGAAAATATGAAAATGAATTCCTCAGACTGAGCTCCCACGATAGGCCTATATTTCTTTTTCCCTCTCCTATCCTCCAGCACCTTGATAATGTCATCGTTTTAATCTGATTTCCAAGGATAAAGAGCTCCAAGGAACTTGTATTAAGCAATTACCCCAGGGATCAGCAAACACAAGCTAGTGATATTTACTTACAATTCTCAATTCAGTGAATATGTCAAGGTCTTTATAAACAAAACTGACTTTTTCAAGGTTGGCAAATTAGCACCGTGTCTAGAATAATCATTTCCACAAGGGGAACGACATGTCCTTATTTTCCATTCTGTTCATTGGTGACAAGTGCCATTTCAAGCAATTTGCAAAATAAATTCTGAAGATTGTATTGAAATCATGTCTAAGATGTATTTTTCATGAAGTGAAATATCCTTTCTGTGGCATGAATGATGAAAGAGAAAAGAATAGGATCTATACTTCAAGATCAATAAAGAACAACTATCTTGTTTTTAGATTCTGTATCCAAGTGTTCTTCAAGGCACTAATATGAAGGCATCCTATTTTATAATTTAAAAAGGGTGATCATGAGGACACCTCAGGTCAATTTATATGACAAGTGACTTACGATAGACTACAAAGCAATCATTTGTGTAGTTCTGTGGCAAGAAAGAAAAAGTCTTTTGTAGATAATAAAAAGAAGAAACTAACATTTTTATTCTAATAAAAAGAAGTATTACTATCAATTTCCTTCCTAAGCTTATATCCAAAATAATTGAAATCAAGGATTTGAGCAGATTTATACATACTTATACTACTGTTCATATACCCAATTGCATATAGAAATATTTATACCAATGTTGATAATAGCACTATCCATAATAACCGAAAGATGAAAATAACTGAATATCTATCCACAGATGAATGAGCAACCAAAACTTGATATATAATACAATATCATAACATTCAGCATAAAAAGGAATAAAATTCCGAAACATATAAGAACATGGAGGGACCTCGAAGATACTATGCTAGTGAAATAAAACAGGCATAGGAAAAATATTGTATGATTCCACTTACATGTGATACACAGAATAGGCAAATTCATGGGGTTAGAAAGTAGAATTGAGGTTACCAGGAGGTAGAGAGAGGAGGAAAGAGGAAATGATTGTTTAATGACATATCTACCAAATTGAGAATTATTGAATTTGTTGGGTGTCATGAAAAGTTTTGAACAAAAATCATGGTTATGATTATACAACATTGTAAATGTGTTTGATGCCACTAAATTGTATTACTCACAAGTGGACACAATGACAAATATTATGTCATGTATGTCTTACCACCATATGTTTAAGAGATTTCTGTCGTCTTACCTTAAAAATATTTGGAGTCTACATAAGGTAGCAGCAGTTGCACTAGTGCTATAAATTACAATAAAATTAGGTGTTACAAGAACAGTTTTCAACTGTTTTTTTGATTAATAAGCCCTTGAGGAATCTTCTGGAATCTACAGAATCTTTCTTCTGGAGAAAGAAGTACAAAGAGGAACACATAAACGGACTATTGCAGATGATTTGGGGGACGGAGATTATGGCACCCTGACACCACCCCACCACACCCCTGACCTCTGATTTATACAGCAGTCATCAACAGGACTATGGCCAGCTGAGGAGGGGGTCAGACACCTCCAACCAAAGGAAGGAGGTTGGCACTAGCATGTGCTCCCCATTGTCGGTGCGGGTCAAGAAAGCCACTACAGTCACATATGCGATAATAGAACCAGATGACTACCAATTTCTGACCAAAGGCTCACCAGCTAATGGGTGTAATTTCTGCTTTGTCTAAGCTGAGTGCCTTTCTCACAGCCTGAGAGCACAAATGGTGAACAGTAATAAAGTCAGTTCAAAAGAATAAAGTATTAGACACTCTTACTACATCTCGTTACAATACAGTCTTGTTAATGAGCAATTGCATTCATCTTTTTGAGACTTGCCTACACACAGCTGCCTTTTTTTTTTCCTGAAGAAAAACTTAATAACATCCTTTCTGAATGAAAAGAGGTTTTGGTATCCGGTTGTAATTTGAAAAGGAACAACTAAAATTATATATTTTGGAGTAATGTAGGAAATAACATTTTATTCCCTTTATTACTGGTTACAAGGTCCTATTTTTATACTACTAGTCAATACTTAGTATTCTCTGTGGAATTTTAAGATTGGCAGAATTTTTATGCATTAGTAGAAATCAGTACTTTATAACCATGGGGTAAAAGGCACAAAAAACTTGAAGCATTTTAAATAATAATTTTATTTTTTATAGCTTCCAATTTATTAAATATCCAGCTTCTATGTTGATTCTTTCTTAGAAAATCAAATAATGAAAACATTTGAATGCAGTTTATTTCAAATGCATCTCTAATAAATGTACAAATCAACATCTAGAGATGAAAAAGAAATAATGGAAAGTAATGTAAATTTTGTATTTAAACTTTTAGGATAAATAGTGGATTCTGAGAGTTTTACAAATGTGGAGAACCACAAAGTCAAGAATATATGCAATTACGACTAGCCTGGCAGCTGTACTCGACCATTCCCAAATCTAAATATGAGACTGTGTTTTATTCTAAGTTCATGTTCATTCTACCATATAATCGAACAAATTCAGCCTGACAGACAAGAGTTTTCCATAACAACATCTGCCCCCTGAGGCACGACATCCCATTTTCATTAGCCTGCCAATCGCATTGTCCTTTATCTGTATTTAATACTTTCCCTCCTGAATGAAGGCAAACGCCACTGGATGGATGAACTAGGAGCCATTTCTCCATCGCGTTCTATTTTAATGAAGTCAGGGCATTGCCAACCAAGACTTGTTCTGTTTGTGCAAGACTAATGCCTTTTACTGCAAAAAAACAACTACAAATTAATGTGATTGTCTAAAGGTGTGATAATCACATTTACAAATTTACATCTTTTTGTAAGGGATGGTTGTACAATGACCTGTAAATATTCTCCACAAATCTCTCTTTAATCACAACATAATCTAATAAACGATGCGAGTGAGCAGAGTCCCAAAGACCGCATACATATCATGGGTGCTGTACCAGACACTAGGAGGGGCACAGTTAGATTTCTACAGTGATGTTTTTATTTGTATGGGTTTTTTAAATATCTATTACAAGTAATGTCACAGTGCTGTTCACAGCCATTTTATGTAAGTTAAGAATGGGTGTGTGTTAATGAAAGCTGTTAAACAAGACTACAGGTGAATCGCTGCAAAAAGGGATAAGAGTGTAAAAGAATATACACTGCATGATTATGTGAAGGAAGGAACAATCAATTGTGCTTGAGCCTGGAAAGATAAACAGAAATCCCTAAGAGGATGAGGAGAAGTTATTCCAGACAAAGAGGGACAGTGCACAGACTCTACTGTAACTGCCCACAAGATGCATGTGAGTAGAATTGGATTAATAGGACTGGAGAATTGAATGGCAGGGGTGTGTAATAGACTATGAGTTGGAGAGACTGCCGGGTACCAGATCACAAAGGACCTTCTTTGCCAAGCTTAAATCTCTATGGATAATAGGAAACCATTAAATTTACATGCAGGAAGCAAGAGGGCTGATTTATGTTGTAAAATGATAGCTCTGTTACAATTTAAGGACGGGGGGAACTGCATGGGAGAGACTATGGTAGTTGAGGACACATAAAAGAAAAGATAAGAGGATGGCACAACACTGGAAAAATTCTCAGCAGAAAGAAGATTATTAGAGAAAAGGAAGGCAAGGGAAAGACAAAAAAAGAAGGGGTACTAGGAGATGAAAATAATCAAAGTATGTTGTATGTAAGTATTAATACCCCAAAATGAAACTGTTTTGTATGACTAATATGCACTAATAAAATTATATTAAGTATAATACATAAAAATTAAAAAGGAAAACAATTCTAAATTACAAGTGTAGCACAAAACATTATCAAAAGGCAAGCAGCAGAGTGAAAGAAAAAAATTATACATAAACTTTACAGCTCTTAATATAGAAAGCACTCTTCCAACTCAATAGAATATTTAAACGTTATTATTTTTATGAAAATTCATGAGGATAGTGGGTAATTTATATGATAAAAACAAATGGGTAATAAATATAAGAAAACGTTAGAACATGTTGGTACTTATGAAAATACGACATTGAAAAAATAATGAAGGTTTTGGGAAAGTAGCTCAGTGGAAAAGGACTGGCCTGATGTGTGTGAGATAATCCTCAGCATCTGGGGCGGGGGCAGCTTTTTACCATAAGATTGTTAAAAATTGATGATATTTAGAGTTGGCAAGAGTGTACATGAAAGGACTTTCATATAATATTAATGGAAGTATAAATTGATGCAAAGAACTTACCACTGTCAGGTAAACCATCATCCTAGTTTGTCTCTAAACTTGAAATAATTTGTAATATTTTAAAATGATATTCATAAAATCTATGTAAGAAGGAAAATAGAAATGTTAATATGTTCGGTCTTTAACATCCCCCAAAAAGAGTTTGCAACATCTATCAAGACCATTCATTTTCCCATCCACTCACTTCCTTCCTCCACAAAATAATACAGAAATTCACTACCTGAAGTAATGTGGTGGAAGTGATCACAGAGAAGAGAAGGCATCTGAACTGTATTTAGGAAGCAAAATTTATAGAACTGAGTGAGGTGGCATGCGGGAAGCAACCACAGGGAAGAATCCATTATGACTTCATTTTTGGCACTTGAGTGGTGTCATTCTTTCTGACAGAAAACACAAAACAAGGCATGTGCGAGAATAAAGATAATTAGTTCATCTTGGGACTTGATGGATTTGAAGAACCATATATCCAAGTTAAAACATTCAATAATGTGTTGAAAACGACATGTGGATCTTGGAGGAGAGACTGATTAGTAATGATACTTGTTAAAAATTATTAGATGTTGAAAACTATGATTTCAATGAAATTACCAAGGATTGTGTAGCATGAGTAGAAAGGAGATCCAAGGAATTGCTGCAGGAATACCAGCGTTCAAAGGGAGAGCAGGGAAGGAAGCACGACAGGAAATGGTGGCGGACGCTTCAAAGACCCAAACCCAGGCTTAGAGGAGCAGGTCCTGCTCTTCCCTCAACCAGTTGGTCAATTGCACTGTCACACTGGGGGCGAGGTAGAGGCTCAGGGTGTGCTTTCAAAGCCCTGCCACTACTGGGAATGGAGTTGGATTGAAGGTCACCTGACACAACCACCTCTTTGTGCTGGAGACTGCATCTTTGTTTCCAGAAAAAGACGCGTCATTCACAAAGAAAAATCTTAGTGACCATATGGATTCTTCACCCAGGGACACCTTCTCCCCCAGATCCACATGCAAAGAAGCTGGCAGGAGAATAGTCACCTCTGTTTTAATGTATTATTGAGGAATCTATGCCCTTTTGCATACACACAAAAAATAATCATATTAGTCCAATTGGATTAGTTCAATGCATATCATTTGTAAACCTCCTGGGAGAATATGGGGAACACTTTCCTTTGTTTTCAGAAAATCTGATTGAAGCAAATCATACATATATTTACAAAGGATAAAGGGCCAGATTAATTTAAGTGAAGCTACAGGGAGCATTAGTCACAGGCATTATTTGCTAACAAAAGCCACCTGAAAAAAAATCAGAACAAAAAAATTTCAACAGATAGATGAAATCCATTTAAATATACCCTAATGTACAGACCTTACATAATAAATCCTAAGGTAAATTTATTTATAGAACCAAAGCCTACTTTATTGTCCTTTGATACTCAAACCCCTAGTAAATATAGTTATAAAATCAAACTCCTATGTGAGAAAAAAAAAACACATTGAAAAATAAGTATAAATTTAAGGAAAATGAAATGGTATAAGCAACAGAAATAAAATCAGATATTCTTTTATGGATTCCTTTTTCTGTTCATAGAAAATTTTTTAAAAAATCACATTTTTGAATTCCAAATTCAATATTTACCATTAAATTGATACCTATGAAATAAAAACATTAGCATTAGAACTGAGTTTATACATAGACCATCTAATCCCTTTTAATGAAGTCTAGTAGAACCAGAATTAAAGAATCTTCAGTTGCTGAGTCATTGGAGAGAACTCTAAAATCTTCCATTACACAGGGATGCTTGTTGTGATTTCTTTTATTATAATTTCACTGAGTTCTTGTGTCACATTTTCATGAAAAATAAAAGTATTCCTTATTTAAGAAAATGTCAAAATTTCATGCCCAGCTATATATTTTCCTTTCAGAAAACAAATGTAGAATATTTTTAACCTTGCTAAACTAGAAAAGGTTAACTCTCAAAAAGAGAAGACAATGAATTTTCATCTAAGCTGGATGACATTTAAAATCTCTGTGTCCCCTCTACTTTCCAAATAAATGTGGCTCACAACATGAAAGAAAGGAATCAGAAAGAAATAAAGACTAAGGGGAAAAAATTGAGGCAGAATGACAGGCTCATTAAAATGTGCACAAACCATCTCCCAACTCCCTCGAGAAAGCTGTTAGCGTGAAATAATCACACTGATGAACGTGGAAAAGGTGAACTCCGGCAGGGGTCTTAGATTGCACCCAAGAAGTTGGTGATTATATCCTGGAAATATGACCTCAAGAAAGGCCGGCTTCTTTGTTGCTTAATAGAGTTCACAGAAAATACTTGTCTCCAAAATGAGATTTCTCCCCTATTCACCATGCAGTATGGGCGTCTCGACAGGATGGGCAGGGGGCCATTTCTCCTAATCAAGGGGAGATGCGAACCTCCAGGGGTAGGAGATTGTGGAAAATCAGGCTCAACTGTTGCAGGGAAAAGCGGTTGCCTTCTGCTCCATTGTCAAGCAGTCATAAAGGAAGGGCTGGGGAAGCCTCCAGAATTTGGCAGAAAGAAAAAATAATTGGTCAGATGGATCCATTTGTCTTAGTAATTATCCCATTTCCATCTCTGGGGCTATGAGAAGTATTCCCTTGCTGCCTGAGCAGCCTATCTATAGAGTGTTAATTCTTAATTAAAATCTTCGTTAGTGTTTCCATTTTCTCACCCTGTTAATTCAAAAAATCATATGTAGACTTTAATCTGAAGACAGAAACAGGCTTTCTGAGTTGTGCTGAACAAAATGTCTTTCCTCTTGATGCAGCTAAAAAGGAAGGCAATCAGGGTGGGGGAGAGTAAGTCACAATGTCACACTGGAGAGAAGCCTTTGGAAAACCCCAAATTTGGGTTTACTGACTGGGATACAGTCTTAAGCTTCATGGTTTCTGGGGTTAAATATAATCTATATTTTTAAATGAAAGAGTACCCAGCCAAAAACGCATATGCTATGATCTTCTAAACTATATATTTGTATGCATTCCCATATGTGAGTATAATGTCATACACAGTAATACCTCTGCTCATGAACACTTCTTTTCCTGAATAATTCAATTGGAAAACCAAAGCATCAGCAAAGTTTTGCTTCAGTTCCAGAACTCCACATCAATCAAAGTACACTGACCCTGGCCATCTTCTCCAGGATTGTGGAAGGAATTAAATTCGTGAACCAAGGTGCCACTCTATCTGAATGTACAAATTAGTGTAAATCCATGAAAAAGATTAGAAAAGTATTTCACTAATAATAATGGTTACTTTTAGAATGGGGTAGAGTGGGTTTAGAGGAAGGAATAAAGGGAGATGTACATTTTAGTCCTGAATACAGTCCTTGGGAATATTTCCAAAAGAATGTATTCATGTACTGCCTGTGTCAACTAATAAATGCATCTTAAAAGGTGAAAAATGTAGGTTAGTCTAAACCAAATAGTAGAGTCAGGGATTCCCAGATGAAACTTTTATAGAGAGGAATTTAGAGGAATTCTAAAATTAAGATTCCAGTGAGGGTTGAGTCCCCAAGCAAGGATTCTCTGAGGTTAAGCCTACTGTGCTTAGAGTCACTTTTTCCCCTATGCTACAGTTTGGATCTTTAAATACACTCCAAATGAAGCACCATGTGTTAAAGCTTTGGTCTAAACTTGGCACTATTGAGAGAAAGTAGAGTAGAAATCTTTTTTTCTTTTTCAGTAATGGGAATTGAATCCAAGGCTTTTACACAAAGCTGCATATATCCCCACGCACGCACTCACATGCACACAAACATTTTTTTTTAAAGTAAGGATTTCATGAAGTTGCTAAAATGCTCAGGCTGAGCTCATCATCCTGCCTCAGTCTTCCAGAATGTTGGGATTACAGACAGGCCACCACACCTGGCTGAGGTGGTACAAATCTTCAAGGGGTGAGGATTAGTGGGAGGTCTTAGGTCACTGGGTCTTTCTCTCAACTTCATCTCTATCTCTTTCTCTCAACTTCACAGCCACAATATGTAACCAGTCTCTTGTGCCATGAGGTCCTACAATGATCTCCTCCCTGCCATAAATTGAAACTTCCAAAATTTTGAGCCAAAATAACCCTTTTTTAAAGTTGATTATCTAAGGTATTTCATCACAATAATGAAAAGCTAAGAAGCCCTGTACTTCTGCATTCATGGGACAAAATTAAGAGGTCTTCAAATGGTCCTTAACTCAACTTTGCATATAATGTGACAACCCATTGGGCATAGTGGCATGTGCCTATAAGCCCAGCACTTTTGGAGGTTAATGCAGGAGGATTGTAAATTGCCCAGCCTGGTAAACTTAGTGACTTAACAAGGCCCTGTCTCAAAATAAAAAATACAAAGATTTTGGGATGTAAATCAGTGCAGAAGCCCTGGGTTCAATCCCCATTGCCACACACACACACACAGTCAGCTGTACTAAGGTGTAAAACTGTGGCCCACCATTGACATGCTGATTGAGTTACTGACAAAAATTGGTATGATCTCTCTCATGAACATACACCATTCTGTATTAGTGGTTTAAGGAAAATATAACTTGTAAATGACATGTTTCTTACATTAAAACTTCTACAGTCTTAGATACTAACCCAATGTGCTGATCTGTTCAGGACACATGAGAGTTCAGAAAAGCTCATTTCCTAACACAAGATCAAAGGTCACCTAACAAACCACATGCACTTGGAAATTTGAGCTAAGAAACAGAAAGAAAATATTCTTGATGGTGGATTTTCAATCTGTCAGTTATGCTCTCAATTTGATATACCCTAGTGTCCACAACTTCCTGAAGTCCTGCACACTCAAGTCAGTGATGTACTGGTGGTCAAACGTGTCAAGAAATGTTAGTAACTAAAGCCAGGTGTTCAGGCATTCCTATCATCCTCTTCCCAGTCTGAAGGAATAGATTCATTCCATGCTGAGCGCTGTTTCTAGAACAGAGCGCCAAACTGACTCCAATGTCTAAAATCCTTTTAGCTGAATCCATTACACTAATATCTGACAATTACAAACTAAGTCTCATTTAGAATGCTTGGATGCTCTCACTTAAAGGCAATAATTACTAAAAAGAGGGAATTGTATAAACCTCTTTCCCAGCGTGTTGGTTGACAAGATGTCCCACTGGTTATAATGCAAACCATCAGGCAGAGCTTTTTATATTTAATGTTGAACAAATTACCCTCTATAAATGGCAGTTTGACGACTCTCACTGTCAATCTTGCTTTCACTAGGTACATTTCCATTTCACAGGACATCTTGAATTCAGTGGAAGGAGGTATGGGTCCCTAAAAATACAGAGTGATAATAAACCGAAAAGGGAAAAGCAAAATGAATAAGGACATCTCTGCTAAAACAATGATCAGAAAGGGTCCTTTATGCCAACATGCCCTCAAAGGGCAGCTCGTAAACCCTGAGATGGCATTTTGCTCTGTATCCAGGTTAAGAATATCATGAGCAGTAAAGCTAGGAGGATTTTACTTCCAGGGGAGGAATTGCATCTGCACTGTGTCTGACATACCTTACACTGCAAGATATATATATAGAATTTAAAGCTATGAGACACTCTGAGAGGTCATATAATCCAACCTGTGGTGGAAATTCAAATTCCACATGATTACACTTAATAACAGTCCCTTACAGTCTCTTAGAACAAGCCTTTGGGTTGTGGGGCAGCTCTCTCCCCACTTCTTAATCATAAGCACAACCTGTACCCTTTTCATCTCACCCTACCTGCCTTCTACAGAAACGCCCCTGAACTGATTTTGAACCGTAAGCCTCCTTCACTGAAACAGAAAACTGCATTATCCACCTTCAAAAGGTTGTAAGTCATTTTATAAAGAATAAGACTTTTAAAAATAATGACGTTTTCATTTTATATGAGGATAGTATTAGTTGTGTCATTACAAAGTTTGTTATAATTAAGAATACACAGTAAGCATTTATCAGCTTGTATCAGCTGTATCTAATCATTTAAAATGTATTCAAGCTATATTGTACATAGTTCAGTGAAAGAATTAATTTTGAATTAAATATTAACCAATGGTTACACAATGTGGAGTGGCTTCGCTCTCAATGGACTACAAAATGTTCACACAGACAATATTTGTAATACCGTATCTGACAAAGAACCTACACCCAGAATATAGCAAGGACTCCTACAAAATAAAAAGAGAAATTTCCCCTCCCAATGCAAA
>RJWT010040162.1:0-12538 GCA_004365215.1 Cuniculus paca
CCATGTTAACCTCTCCTGGACTTGGGCTACTTGGGTTGGACACCAGAGTTTGCTTTCTCCCTGTTTGTCTTGGCATATTCCTGATTTCTTCCACACACTTGGGTCGTGTGGTCCCAGGCACCTCCAGCACTGGCCCCAACTTCTACGAAGCGAGACTATGTGGCTTTTCTGACCAGTGATGGCTACAGGCATCTGATAGTGGGTGCCTGTGCCTCTGCATTGAGCTGTGTACCAGCCCACCAGGGCCCCCAGAGTATGCACAGGAGTGGAGCTGGCCAGGGCCTGTGGATCTAAGCTGGTTATGAACCTATGTGATGTTATCTGGAAAATGCACTGGGGCAGAACTTGGTCCAAACAACTTCTGCAGATCTACCCACAACCTGGAGCTGCCAGATGACTGTTTGGTTTTTCTAGCCAGTGCTGGCTACAGGTATCTGGTGGTGGGCACCTGTGCCTTTACACTGAGCTTAGTACCAGCTCCCAACAGCCCCCAGCATTTGCATGGGAGCAGAACTGGCCAGGGCCTGCAGATCTAAGCTGGTTAGGAACCTACGGGATGTTGTATGGAACACACATGAGAGCAGAACTCTGTCCAAGCAACTTCCGTGGGTCTGCCCACAACCTGGAGCTATCAGAAGCCAGCAACAGTCCTGGCCCCAGGCTTATCCTGCCCAACTCCAAAATGGCTCCCGGCCAATGGCTCTCTCCTGTGGGGGGATCAAGTCCCCTGCACTCACCACCAGCCAGCACAGATCTCCACGTCTGCCACTCTCTTCCACCACTGTGCCTCTCTGCAGAGACCTCTGGGGTCGATGGTGTCTGAGACCATGACTGTGTGTCCCCAAGCTCAACAGCTCTTCTCACAGGGTGAGTCCGGCTCCAGGCTAAGGCACCACCAGCCACCACCTTCTTCTTCATTTAAATTCTTTTTATTCTCTCTGTGGGCTTCAATTCATATTTTAGATTCTTCCTGGTTCCAGGGGACCCTCTTTCTTCCTTCTTGTCCTCTCCATGATGTTGTATTCCAGCATCTGAACTGTTTCTCTCAGAGAGACTGTTTAGTCTGCTGCTTACTGTTCTACCATCTTTCCAGAAGCCTGAACAGCCACCATTTTAAGCAGCTACACAAACAAGAAATAAGCAGACAAGACCCTTTTGCTAAAGGAGTTTATGTCTAATAGGAGCAGAGAAAATAAAAGTAAAAAAAGATAAATTCAAAATCTGCTATGTACTGTGAAGGAAAATCTGATAACATGATGGAGAGTACCTTCTAGCCTGTGGGTACATTAAGTAGAAGATTCAGGAAAGGCCTCTCTGAGGAGATGGCATTTGAGCATTTAAAAAAATGCCATTAGAAGATAGTTGGAGATAGTTTCAACTAGCTACTTGAAAAGCTGAGGAATTGTGATTAAAGCAAAGGAAATAGCAAGACGCAAAAGTCTGGAGATAGGAAAGCATTTAATTTATATAAAGCACTGAAAAAAATGTGTCCATGTAACTAAAATCTAATAAACAAAGGGTCACTAGGACACACTGAAGTTAGACAGAAAAGTAGACTTAGACATGGCCATGTAAGTAAAAAATAGATTTTATTCTAAATACAATGAAAAATCACTAGACAAGGTGACATGGACCACTGTAGCTTATTTTGTGGCATGCAGCAGACAAATAGAAGCAAGATCAATTATAAAGTCTGAAAACAAGTGAGAAGAGTGGCTTGCATTACAATTATATAAGCAAGAAGGAAAGGAGTGAACACTTTTTGAGAACCACTTTGGATGTGCATTAACAGATGTTTTAGCTAAAGTAACTGGATGGAGAGTGGTGGCTTTTGCTGAGCTTGAGGAGATCCTAAAAGGATCAGAATGCAGGGCAAGTTAGGAGGAGGAAAGGCATATACTCAAGAATTTAGTTTTGGACTATGTTGAGCTTGAAATGTTTAATTCATATCCAAATAAAGACTATATAAATGTTAAATTACTTCATTATTCTTTTATTCAGAAGGTGCCAGTTATATTGTCTGGGCTCAAAATACATTTCCAGCTATAGTTCAGATAAAATCTGCACTTTAAATGATACTTACAGTTGACAGAAATTTAGTCTCAGGAGAACACAACTATTTCAAGATTTATACTTAAATTACTTGAAACCACTTTAGATGATCTGAAAGGCTGAAATGTTTATATAAAATGAAAGGACTAAGCTCTAAGTTTTAATTCATACCTGGAGTGTTCCATTAAATCTGCCCAGCAAACTGGCATATTTCTTGAACTGTTCAATCATTTACTCTCTTAACTGCTTCTCTCTCTGCAAACTTTTTTCTGATTTTGTTACTATTTTTTAATTGATAAATAAATTCAGCATCACTGGGGATTATGCCTAGGGAGCACTGAGCTATGTCCCCTGCACTTTTTATTGTTCTTATTTTGAGACACAGTCTTGCTAAGTTGCTCAGGATGGCCTGGAACTTGAGATCCTCCTGCCTCAGGCTTCCAGATAGCTGAGATTTCAATGTAAGCCACCAGAGCTATTATATTTATTTTTAAATTTGAGTCCTTATTTTTCACAAAATTGGAAGGGACATGTTAGAGGTATTCAGATTTTTAACATTGCAGAAGTGGTCTTTCCTTTCTAAAAGCATCTTTTTTTAATTCAAATTTTTTAAATTCTTATTTTTATAATGATTACATTCATAGTGAGAAGTTGGTACAAATGCATATACATCCTAATTCTTTTTACATTTCCTCCTTACTCTCTTCATCTCTTGATCCCCTTCCCATTTGCAAAAGATTTATTTCACTATTTCCTATTATCTATCTTTTATTTTGCTCTTATTTATACTTTGGATTTTTCATATCAGAGAAGCCATGTGATATTCAAACTGTGAGTCTGATTTATTTCACTTAATATGGTCTTAAAATGCATTCAGCTTCCTAGAAATGATTCTAATTCATCCTTTTTAATAGCATAATAGTACTCCATTATGTATAAATACCACATTTTCAGGGCTGGGGATTTAGCTCAGTGGCCTAAGCGCCTACCTGGCAAGTTCAAGGTCATGAGTTCAATCCCTGGTGCTGCAAAAATAAATAAATAAATAAGTACCACATTTTCTTTATCCATTCATCTGTGGATGGTCATTGTTATGATTGATACATTGTGTCAATTTGAGAAGTTTAGAAGTTTAACTAAGCCACTCAGGGTCCTTACTTTGTAAAGCCTGTGCAAGAGGAGATCATGGAGATTTTGTGATTGCTACACCCGCCCTGATGGGGTGGTAGCCTGCTTATGATATAAGGGAGGAGAAGAAGAAGCTTTCTCCTCCCCTACTTCTTGCTCTTGCTGTTTTTGCTGTCTTATACCACCTTGAAGTGTTGCCCCTGTACCCTGCCACCCTGCCTCAGAGCCAGCTGAATATGGACTTAAACCTCCACAAACTGTGAGCTAAATAAACCCTTCCTTCCTTAATTTTGGATGTTGGGTGTTTTGTCTCAGCAACAGGAAAAATGTAACCAAGATAGTCATATAGGCTACTTTCAAGATTTGGCTAGTATGAGTTGTGCTGCTATAAAAGTGGGTATGCATGTATCAATACAATATGATGTCTTTAACTCTCTCAGGAAGATGCATAGAAAGGGCAGCTGGGTTGAACAAAATTTCTAGTTTTAGTTTTTTTGAGGACTCTCCATACTAATTTTCATAGTGGTTTCATTAGTCTACATTCCACTCACAATGTAGAAAGATTCATTTTACCCCTGAAGACTTGGCAGCATTTCTTATTTGATTTCTTGATGATAGCCAATCTTTCTGGAGTAAGATGAAAATATTAGTGTTTTTTTAATTTGCCTTTCTCCAATAGCCAAAGACATTAAGCTGGGGCCTGATGACACATGCCTATAATCCCATCACTCAGGAGGCTGAGGCAGAACGATCTCTGAGAGTTCTAGGCCAGCCTTGGCTACAAAGTGAGTTCAAGTCCACCCTGTAATACATAATGAGACCTTGCCTCAAAACAAGAAAAAGATGAGAAAGTATATACATTTCGGTTCCCAATTTTTTGATTGAGGCTTTTATTTTAGGGGATCTAATTTTTTTGAGTTCTTTATAGTTTCTAAATTATAGTCCTCTATATAACTTCTCTTCTCAAACTTTCAACAGCACTGTCTCACCTGAACTTCCTGCTTCACTTAGAGAAGAACATCTCCCATTGATTATCCCTTCTTTCCAGTCCTCCCATCACATTCTGTTCAATTTCTATGAGATTAACATTTTTAGATTGCACACATGAATGAGACCATGTGGTACTGTGCTTATCTTTCTGTGCCTGCCTTACTTCACTTAACATAATGATCTCCAGTTCTATCCACATTGTCAAGAATAGCAGAATTTCATTCTTTCTTATGGTTGAAGAGTATTCTATTGTGAGGGCTGGGGATCTAGCTCAGTGGCCTAAGTGCCTGCCTGGCAAGCACAAGGTCGTGAGTTCAATCCTTGGTGCCGCAAAAAAAAAAAAAAAAAAGAGTATTCTATTGTGTATATGTACTACATTTTCTTTATCCATTCATCTATTGATGGACATTCAGATGACTCTGTGTGTTGGCAATTAATTGTTTATACTTCTGCGATGAACATGGGAGTACAGATAGCTCTTCAACATAATGATTTAATTTCCTACTGATATATATGCCCAGAAGCATGATTGCTGAACCATATGGGAGTTCAATTTTCCATCTTTTGAGGAAGATTCCTATTTTTTTTTCATAATAGCTCTACTTAAGAATAAGACACTTTGGTGTGCTACTACACAGTAAGGTGACTATGGATTACAATTGTGTACTGTGTATCTCAAAAGAGTAGAAGAAAAGATATTAAATCTTTTTACTATGAAATAATCATTTACTCATCAAAGAGGTAAATATCATACAATATGTAGAGAAAAATCATATGCTATCCCATTACTATGTATGAATTTTGTTTTATGTATCAATAAAAACAATTTGTCAAAAATAAAGAAAATGTCCCCCACCAAATGACTTGCCTAACCAACCGTACCCATATTTCTTTCTTTCTCTCCAGGTATCTAGAAAGGTCTATATTCCTATCAGATAAACTTGATCATTCTCCTCTGCAGCTGCCCAAGAATTTTCTAAGCATTTCTATACATCCTGTCTTCTGTCACCAACCCTTCCTTTCATACTGGATCCTTGGATTTTTCATATCCATATTCCAACAGTGTAATGTTTCATTGCCAAAAAAAGCTCTCACTCTCCACTTTTTCTGCACCTTCAGTGCAATTTCTTTCCTTTCTTTGTAATAAATTCCTAAGTTATATTCAGCATCTCTGATTTCTCCTACTTATTCTATCTTAAATCTACTCTGAATTTTGTTCTTCCAACTCCTAAACTTCTCTACTCAAGATTTCTAGTAATCAAGTAGTCAAACCCATTTGTGATTTCCTCGCCCTCATATTACTTTGACGAATTAAAGTATATGACACAGGTAATTACTTTGATCTTGGAAATATTTTATCTCCAATCCATCAATTTCTTACTAGTTAATGTCCACACTTTCTCAGGTTCCTTCTCTGCTCTCTAACTTCTTAGCTTCAGAATGCCTTTTTCTACCTATACTCAATCTCTGAGTGATGGCTTTGAGTACTGACCATATGCTGTCTATTTTCAAATATTTATTTCTATCCCAAATTTTTTTTTTTTGGCGGCACGGGGGATTGAACTCACGACCTTGTGCTTGTGGGGCAGGCGCTTAGCGCTTGAGCTAGATCCCCAGCCCTGTTTTTGAGACAGGGTCTCACTATGCCGTTCAGGCTGGCCTTGAGCTCACTTTGTAGCCCAGGCTGGTCTCGAACTCACAATGATCCGCCTGTCTCAGCCTCCTGAGTGCTAGGATTAAAGGCATGAGCCACCATGCCCGGCCTATCCCAAATTTCTTTCCAGACTTATATATAACTGCCTACTGAGCAACTTCAGTTGGATATCTGAAAGACATTGTTGCATCTGATATGGCCAACACTGAACAGTGTTTCTGAATCTTTATCCTTCTTCCAAATCCTTATCTCTGTTGATGACAACTATCTTCTTCCAATTGCTCAGGCCAAAAAAATCTGGCATCATTCTTTATGCTTCTCTTATATTTCACACTCAACCTATTGTTACCTTTACCTGACAGCTAAAAACCTAAGGCCTAGAAAAGCTTAGTAAACTTGCCCATGTTTCCTCACCTATCAAGTGACTACCAAGATTTAAATATATTTCTTCCCAGTACTACAGCCTGTGCCAAAGACTCAGCTTCAGTTTAGCTTGGATACTAGCCTGAAAATGAGTCATTCATCCAACCACAGTAAAAGGGAAAAATATGTATAATATATTCAAATACTCCTAGATTCTCTGGGGCATTGAGTTGTAATCCTCAACTCAAGTATTAATTATCATATATTACATTTTCACAGCTGATAAAAAATATGTTCTACAATATTGTGAGCACATTGGCATAGGATGATTTATCTGTCTTTAGATAAAAGTATCAGGCACAAAGCCTTCTGTATCACATTTTCTAGAGTTCAGATGCAGATTTTCCAATGCCCTTACCAGAAATGAGTGTCAAAGACATCCCGTGATCTTTCTTACTCTGACCCATCTCTTTTTATATAGCTTTCCAAGTTTGGCAATTACCAGGAGATTTATGAAGTTACAGGAAGATGCTGATGACCCTATTCCATTCTTCTTTCCGTATGTTACTCTCAAATGCAAGGACTAGCAGATTGTCACAAAGATGTCATTTATCTAAATTGTTTTGACTCTTTCCTCCCAGTGTTTTTGTTACACATACTCTACATGATGTCAAGACATATGGTTCTCAGTGAAGAAAACAGCTTGAAAAAGCCACTAAGTTCACTGGGTATAAACACCATTTACAAGCATTATAATGAGTCAGTTCCTCAAAAGGAGATGACTTGAAGAGTATCTAGTGGCCTTTTTAAAGTTTTTTGCAGCATTTTGTTTTTAAGTCTCAATATTTACTTTAGTTATCTTTTGGGTTTTTAGAAAGCAGTTGCCTACATCTTTTAGGAAAGGCAGTGGGTTATTGGTAGAATATGTTTTGAGAACAGTCAGTTACATGACCCAGAATTCTTGTCATATGATGCACTTAAAAATGGCAATATTTATGTTACAATTTTTAATAATCTTAAAAAGTCTTAATTTCTTTAGTAAAAGAATCTATCATCTCTATTTCTTCCTTACCTCAGGAAAAATACTTTTCTGGTAAAGTCACATACTTTCTGTTAAAGTCACTTACTTTCCCACATATGAAAAGAGTCAAATTCAACAATGCCTTTAAGTTACTCCTACAAAAAAGAATCAAAAGAACCTCTATCTGTACATTTTTCTTTAATTCCCCAATCATCAGTTGTACTATCAGTTTCACTGAATAGTACCTATTTCCATAGCTGTTTTTTCTGTCATGAAAGTGTCTAAAATGCAGAATAAATTTTTGCCACAAAGTTAATTAGCCTAAATATGTTAGGTTGTGTTTATCAAACATTAAGCATGTAAGCAATAAGAACTTCTAAAAACGTGTCCTCAACGAGTCCTAATTAATGCAACTAAACAACTGCCTCTCTCTTGACAGAACCACATTCAAAATTGCAGTGTTGCATTCTACTTCAAGACTTATAGCTTCTTCATGCCCTTTCCTTCCACCTTTATCAAGGTCTATACTAATAGCATCTCTTTTAGTCACTCATCCATTCCTCTTTCTCCCTAGGCTTGCTTTCACATGTGGCTCACAGAGACACATGGAACCAGACAGAGAATCTTTTAACAACTCCAAAGAACTGCTGATGTTCTGTTACCTTGTGGGAAGCTACAGGTCACAGAGAGGTCATTAGCTGCTTCTTATCTTCATTGTTTCTATCTTTGAACTCTTGATAATCCGATTAGAAACAATGCAGTCTACCCTCCCTGCCCCACAATTTCCTTTTCTATTTCTATTACTTTTCTGTTTCTGAAACAGTCCTTGAGAATTTCTATGAATGCACATATATACTTCAGTTCATTATTTGTGAAGGGACTATGTTTATAAAGTTTTAAATGTGGATGTGGTCAACATAATGTCTATGGATAATGAAGAATACAGGAGAAAGTTTTGATTAATCTAACAGTTGAATGTCTTTGGAAACTTTTTATAAAACATATCAACATAAAGAAAAATCCAATTGAAAAGTAATTTAGAAAATAGAATAGAAAGTCTAAGTTAATATCATGGGGTAGTAGATAAAGTTTAAAAAATAAAATAAAAAATAAAACATTTTATCCAATACCACACCCCTCAGAATGTGAAAGGCAAAATCTGCAGGTGAAAGGTTAGCTCAAATTTGCACAGAACTTAGGACCCCAACTACTTCTTATTTTGAAGGTCAATATTATTAGAATATCTCTCTAAAATACTGTCACAAGAAAGTGAAGACTTTTGACTGGTGACTTACTAAATGGAAGGCTGCAGACCAGTGAGGATGAACCTACAGCACATCTGCCACAGAAAGCTGTTTGTTATCATTTAAATCTCTAAAATGTTTGCCATCACTGACATAGACTCATGAGGAATGACTGGTTATAGGCGCTATGCATGTCTGCTTCAGCTACTATAGCATTGTGCACATGCCTTGGAATTCATGATTAGAACTATTTTTAAAAATGCTATAATAGGAGGCCAGAGACAATAACATGGGGAAAACATAACTTAGACTAACCCTAGGCACAGAAGCTTTCCTTTTCCCTAACATTCTTTTTTTTATTTTAAAAAGAAAAAGGAATAAAAATAATGATATGGAATTTCAAAACAAGATAATACGGGGCTTCTCTAGCAGTCTTGAGAAGCCATTATTGGATCAAAAGAGTCATGACTGCCTCAATGAACAAGACTAGCAGATAATTTGTGTTCACAGCAGTACCACGTGACAGCAACTGCACATTTTTCAAGAGAAAAACTATCCCAATAATATCATTGGTGGGCTGAAACAAGAAACACTGAAAACAGCAAACCACACCAAAATAATAGCAGTCTGAATCTCCAACTGGAAAAGAATAGGTCATTAATTTCCTTATAAACATAAAACCCATCCAAAAAATAATTTCTTCTTATGAATGAAATTATTTATGTTTACAGCAAAAATGATAGTTTCCTGACTGAAAAGTCAAATGAAAGGATAATTGCTGTCTTCTTGTGCTTGTTCTTATAATCATACATTCTCATGATCATATATTCAGATAGTTATATGTTACTTTGTAAATGTGTATAAAAACCAAATATAAATGAACTTCTTTATGTGGAAAAAAATGCTCAGAGAAAAGAGTTGTTATTTTTCTCACTGGATAGGATAGACAGGATAATTTTAAGGTGTTATTAATTTTAAAATCTATGCATTCAAAAAGGGATGGAAACCAAGAGACTTCCTACAATGAAGGAAATCATTATTACTGCAAACATATATTAATAAAAAAAATTTTTAATCTGTTCATTAGGCTTGAAGGCATGAAATTTATTTACATGTATAACCTTACATTAGTTTCTTAGAAGGCTCACCCAAACTGGAAATCCTTCCTTCATTTTGAGACAGTAGAACTCCCTACTTTTCATTTTGATTGCAAGACATAAAACCATGTATCACCACCAGGCTAAGTACTAGTTACAGGAAATATTATAAATATACTATTTCAGGGTGACCTAAGTGCTCAATTAATACGCAGCAGCTGCTTGAAATGGTAGCTTTGAAACAGTACTTGACCTACTGACCCAGGTTTCAGTGTCTACATTCAGTAGCACCAACTTAATTTGCAAATATAAAGTACTTCCAACTATGCTATTGCTTACTCTTTCACACCACTTTCTTGCTTGATGTTCCTCAGCAGGAATCATGTCAAATATTGACATTAATTCACACAAAGTGTGCAAAAAAAAAAAAGAAAATAAGCTTTTATTCTCCTTTAGAGTAATATTGAGGTAATACATACGAAATAATGAATCTACATATACAGCTGGGAAAAAAAGGCTAATGCTTTCTAAAGCTCATGAAGAGGAATTATAGCTAAAAATATATACCCAAGAGAGTTGAATGTATGTTATTAAAAAGAAGAAATTCAGGAGGCTACATTCAGTGTAGGTAAACATTACAATAATCATTTCATATGAAAGAAAGCATACCAATGAAATCTGGCAGACAGAACCTTAAACAAAGTCAGCGTTAATAAAGGATAAGATGACCAGAGATAAGTCACATTAAATGTCATGAGAACCCTGTGATGATCCAATGAGAAAAATGCCTCACTGTGTGGTATCCCTTGCAAAAATCTATAATCCATGTTATCATAAAAAAGTATCAGATAAATTCAAAATGAAGACACTCTGCAAAATGCCTAACCAGAGCTCATTAAAAGTCACAAGGCCATGAATAGTAAGGAAAGGCCAAATAACTGTCACAGATTAGAAAAGACTAAGGAGACATCATAAGTAGTAAATGTGTTATGTTAGACTGAGTTGGATATTTACAGAAAAAGAACATTTGAGGAAAAACTGGTAAGATACAAATATAGTACGCAGTTTGGTTAATAACATTGCACCAATGTTATTTCTTTGTTTTGACAATTACACTGGTTATATGGGATATCAACACTAGGTCATGCTGAATAATGGATATGCAAGAACTCTCTTTTTGCTGCTTTGTTGATTTGTTTGTTTCTCATACTGGGAATTAAAAGCAGGGAGAGCTGAGCCATATCCCAAGCCCTAATTTTTCTAATTTTATTTTGAGATACGGTCTTGCTAAAATGCCCAGAATGGTCTTGAACTTGTGATCATCCTGCCTCAGCCTCCCCAGCAGGTGGGATTAAAGGTATGCATCACTGTGCCTGCTTTAAGTACCCTATTATATCTCTGTAAACATTCAGTAAATCTAAAATTATCCCACAATGAAAATATCCTTGAAAACTACTATTAAAATATTATGAAATATTAAGAAATGCCATCCATAAACCAAGAAAAATGATTACTAATCTCCTGAGATTCACACAAGAAGATGTTTCCAATTTGGCCCAAAATATATTCCTCCTTCCTTTCTTAAAGATAACTATAGCTTAATGATCTAACTATTGTCCCTGCAACTTGACTTGAAACTTTACAACTGAGCTAAAACTAAGTACAAACTCACCAATAGAAAGGACGATGCAAGACAGAATATCAAGGCTTCAATATAAGATTGAGGAATTAATATATGCAGACACAAATGAAGCAAAAAAAAATTCTTTTTTAAAAAAAGTCTAAGAACTCTGGGACAGTGTTAAAAGATTAAATTTAGGTATCTTGGGCATAGAAAACACCAAAGTACCAAAAATAGTAATAGTACTGTAATAGTACAGAAAATCTATTTAATGAAATAATCACAGAAATTTTGCCAAGTCTTGGGAGCAATATACACATTGAGGTACAGGAAGCATTTAAAACATCAAACAGGCATGACCAGAAAAGAACTCCCCACATCACATTATAGTTAAAATGGCAAGAGTACAAAACAAGAATATAAAAAAACAAAAAAGGCAAACATCAGAATAACTGAAGATTTAGTGTAGAACCCCTAAAGGTCAGGGGACATGAAACAGTGTATTTCAAGTCCTGAAAAAAGAAACTGCTAACCTAGATTACTATATCCAGCAAAGCTAACCTTTAAAACTAAACTTCAAAACTGAAAGGGAAATAACTTCCTACATAAGTGTAAACTAAAGAAATTCATGACTATTAATCAGCATTATACAAGATACTTAAGATATCCTTATACACAAAAGAGGAAAAATGAATGTCATTGAAAATTAAGAAACAATCAAACAATGGAAAAACAATAAAATGACAGCAATTAGTACATACCCTCATATAAGAACTCTGAATATAAATGGTCTTAATTCACCAGTTAAAATATTTGGACTAGCAAAGTGGAGTAAAAAAACAAGGCCCAAATTTCTTGCTTCTTTCAAGAAACACACCTCACTATCAAAGATATGCATGGCAAAAAAAGAGAAAAGATATGAAAAAATCTTTCCTGTAAATGGAACCTGAAAGCAAGCTATACTCATATCTGACAAAGCAGACTTCACGATAAAATTAGTCAGATGAGACACTACACATTGAAAAAGGTAACAATCCACCAAGAAGATATAACAAGTATTAATATATATGAACGAAATATCAGTGCACCCACTTTTACAAAACTAACACTGCTCGACTGAAGGAGACACATACATCTCAATATAACAATAGTGCATGACTTCAATCCTCCACTTTCACCAGTAGGTCATCTAGAATCAAACCACCCAAAAAAATCAACAAAAAGACATCAGAGTTAAACTGTATCAAAAGTCAAAGGAACTTAACAGATGTCTAATAAAAACACTCACCAAGAGGAGCTAAAGATGGCAGAACAGTAAGCAGCAGAGTAAACAGTCTCTCTGAGAGAAACAGTTCAGATGCTGGAATA
>RJWT010040163.1:0-12545 GCA_004365215.1 Cuniculus paca
AAATGTCTAAAACTTAGGTTGGCATAGAGAAGAAAAAATCTGCCTAATCTTTGTCTCTCAAAAAAATTATGATGTAATATTTTTTTAACTTGTTTTCTGATTAATAGTAAATTGAGAATATATTTCTGGGCTATTTCTCAATCTATAGTGATTGGTGTTTTTTTGGAAATTTCAAGTTTTTTTTTGTATGTGAGAGTTTGGAATTAATAGAAAAGAATAAGGACAAAAATAAATTACTTGTAATACTACCATAAATTTTTTTTATTTAAATTGAAAGTAAAGAGAATTATGTCCTTTCCAGCCCGCCTTTCTTTCTCTCTCTCTTCCTTTCTTCCTTTCTTATTTCTTTCTTTCTTTCTTTCTTTCTTTCTTTCTTTCTTTCGAACTCATGACCTTGCACTTGCTGGGCAGGCACTGTGCCGCTGAGCTATATCCTCAGCCCCTCCTAGCATTACTTTCATTTTCTTCCATAAAATAGGGACAGGGTATACATATTATTTGGCATATGGATATTATATCCATAATTTAAATAAATATTGTGAACATTTTTCCAAGTTGAAGTATTTTTTTCTATCAAATTTTAAAATTGAACGTGTATTATAGTTGGGCCATAATTTTATTTACCCAATCTCTGTCATTGACTATTTGGTTCCATCCAATATTTTGCATTGTTTTGATGCTGTAAATGAATATATTTGTTGCTAAGTCAATGTGCCGCCCAGTGCTATTTCCTTGTATGTGTTCCAGCAGTGGAACTGCTGAATCAGAGGAATTGGAGTAGAAATTCTTGATACACAATTTTGGCTTAGATAAATAATATGATTAAGAGATTATGAACAGTGGAGATTTCCAAGAGAGAAATGCTAAGTTTGTAGCCCTTCAAATGAAGTTCATTTTCCTCAGGGTCATTCACTTCATATCCCTGATTGCTCCATCAAATTTACAGACTCCTGATTGATAATCTAAACTCTCCTGGCCTCCTGGGTGCACCAAATTGCTTTCTTTTGCCCAAATACTCTGTGTGTGTGTTTCCGGTTTTACATCACCATGTTCCCTCCTTTTGTCTTTCATCACTCATTTTTTGTATTAGCTGTTCTGTGAAATCCATGCCAAGGTTAGTCTCCACTTCCTTTGTTCTCCCACAAGCCTTGGACCTCACGGGTAGCAGCAATCTTTGCATTTCTTGCTGGGTGTCTGGTCATGCCTGCCTCTTCTGGAAAGTGAGGACCGTGTCTTATTTTTCTCATAACTACTGTGTCCATCAGTGATCAGGTCTCTGCTTTCTGCTCTGCTCCTTAATTTTCATGAACTGCAACTCACATAAGAAACACATTGTACATCACAATCTATCATATATGTTCATAACACACATGCACACAGTTGACACAAAAGTTTCACGGAGGGACATTTTCCACGACAGAGATGCTGTTCTTCTAATATTTTCTATTTTCTCCTTTTGTATTTGTCGTTTAAAATATTCTAGTCACAGTTCACCAAATCGATTTACCTACTAATGAGTCATGATTCTCAGTCTGTAAAACTCTACTTAGCATAGGCTCAGGAACTATTTGTTGATCTGAATTGCAAAACACGGGTTTATTTTGAAACAGATCTCAGACATTATGTAATTTTATCCATAAATACTTCAGTTTATATTTTTAAAACAGAAAAATTCACATCAAAAATATAATTTTTATACCTAAAAGACATAATTTCATGATAGCATCAGGAATTTAGTTAGTGTCCAATTTCCTCAACTGTCTTACAAATGGTTTTCAAAAAATTGCATCTGATTAATAGAGTGCTTAAATTTCTTTTAATCTTGTAGTCATTTCTCTTTCATCCTCATCACATTTTAGGTCTTTCGTAATGTGGGTTTGCTGTATTAGTTGTATTGTTACTGAAACCTGCTAAAGCAGATGGTACGGATGAGATGCCTAAGAAATTTTCAGTTCATATGGTAAGTAATCTAGTGACTTAGGAGGTGTAGGTGATACAAGTTATGCTAAGAATAAATAATGAATAAGGAAGCATCTTATGTGACACAGGTAGGATTCATGTGATATACTGGTTATAGAGAGCAAGCTGGTAAACAGGAAAAGCAGTAGTGATAGACTAACTGAAATGCTTAATAGAATAAACAAGAGTCTTACTTACAGGGAAAAGTGATAGGAAGACCAAGCCATAATAAAGTGATCATGCTGTCCCTGGGCTGAGAGCTGTGTTCCGCGGAGATGACTCTATAACAATGCCAACACTTGTTATTTTCTGATCTTTTGTGAGTGGCCATCCCAATGGGTGTGAGGTGTTATCTCATCGTGATTTTTTTTTTGAGACTGTGTAGTTCAGGTGGCCTTGAACTCATTATATGGGCGTAGGCTGGCCTCAAACTCTTAGCCATCCTCCTGCCTCAGCCTCCCGAGTGCTGGGATCACCGGCATGTGCTATCACACACGGCTTGTTTTTTAGTTTTTTGAGACAGGACCATACCATGCATTCCAGGCTGACCTTGAGCCCACTATGCAGCTTAGACTGGGTTTGAACTTGCAGGGATCCTCTTGTTTCCCACTCCCAAATTTGGAGATTACAGGAGTGCCCATCACGTCCTGCTTACTGTAATTCTGATGTGTGTTTCTCTTGTGGTCAGAGATGCTGAGCATGCTTATTAGCTATTTGTGTATCTTTGGAGAATTGTTTATTTATATTTTTACTCATTTTTAAATTGCATTTTTGTTTGTTTTTTTTTCATTGTTTCTTGATGTGTTTTAAGTTCATTTACTAAACATCAATTCAAACCTCATACCTTGACCTTTGAATCTATCTGTTCTGTGACCTATGGGAAGGCCTGTTTGGCAGTGTTCTTGGAACTTTCCATTGCACCAGGGCGATTTCCCCTGTGCGATCTTTGATGCGACCTAATTTTGAGATATTGTTTGTAACTCCCTTTTTTAATGCACAAAGGTTGGATCCTGTCAGTTTCTGGTCCATTTCCTCACCCACACTTTTACTTTCCCTCTAATAGAATGCTGATTTTGTTCAGATATCCATGCCTTCTGTGGTCAGAAGCCATCCTCACTGCAGCTCTTCAGCGTGCCTGACTGGTGTAAGACTTTCCCATTCAAATCCTCCTTGCCAGGCAGGGCAAGGATGAAGCAGGAACATTTGATGCAGTTCTGGCCTTACCCTGTGAAGGGAAGTCAACTGAACGGAAGGGTTTCCTGAGAAAGAGTTCTCTAGTCCTGTCTGGAAGAGGAAGTCTCCCTTCATTTCTAGACACTGGGCCAGAGAGTGACATATACAATCGCTGCAGCCATCTGTGAGTAGACCCAAGGGACTGCAGAAAAAGGACAGACTCATACCCCCAATGGAGACATTTTCCTACCCCAGAGCTTGCATTGCCTCTTACATTATGCTGCTAAAGGTCTTTCATTCTTGAAGTCAATGTAAGTCCAAATTCTTATTTCTTGCAAGTGAACACATCTTTAACTGAGACATCTACCAAAAGTTATTTAATATCACTGAAGCTGGTCATTTCTTAATATGATGCAGACAATCAGCATGAGAATCATTTTAAGTTTGTTAAAATATGTTTTCTGGGGCCCCACTTCAAACACACTGATTACAATTTTAGTGGAACACCTGCATTCTTATACACTCAAAGGCATCAGAAACAATAGTGTAAACTTGATGAAATTATTAAGAAAAAACTATCCCAAGCTTGTACACAAAGCTGAATTTGACTTTGTGTATTTTCAGTGTGTTGAATAGATTCATCTAAGATAAATTATGTGAGAAGGTACATCTATGTTCACCTTGCAGTTTGCCATTTGGTTAGAATCAGTTACCTTAAGCTATATGTTACCTGATAAATTTCTATTCAGGAGAAAAACAGCCATAAACAATTATAATTTAGCGATGTTACAGAGCATTGCCCAGTTTTGAATTCTTACCAAATTCATTTCAGTGTTCTTTTGACCAACTTTTGATATAAACCTCTATTTCTCTATTTCTACTTTGAACCAGTCCAACCATTATATTGCCTTCTTTATCAGTTAATAAATTGAATAACGATTTGAGTGAAGCATGATAATTTTATTTATATGAGAGTCATGATTGTGTTTTGAAGATCATACTTTAGTGGATTCTTAACTTCTTTGTTCATTTTCCCCTCCCAAAGTGACAAGGCATGACTGTTCCTCACTACTAAAAACAGTTCCTTATCTTGATGCCTGCAGGAAAAAGGGAGAGAAAGCACTCAGTTTGCCTTTGGGACTAGTGCAGTTTGTATGCTTTTTACAATACACATGTTGAGGGTATTGTTTTTAACTTTTGCCCACTGTAAGGGGCAACTGTAAACCAGTCTTGAATGATTTTAGGTGCTGAATTGACTTTCTGTTTTCGTGTTTAATGGATGGTTCTGTTCGCTGCAATACATTTAGATCAGGAGAAAAGTGACTTATTAATTAGCTCTTGTTTAAAACATGGCTTCTCACAGTTTGCATAGTCTTTTGGAGCGTGTTTCTCTGGAGGCCTGGAAGCACAGTAGAGGGTAGGCACCAGTGAGGCCTGGGTTTGACTCTGGTCCTTGTTAGGTAATCACATGACCCCAGAAAGCGTCACTGACATCAATTTTCTTCCATGTGGAAAGAGGATGAGAGCCCATGCAGCTCTTCAAGTGAGAGGGAAGACAGCGAATTCAGAAGCTCAGAGATCACCTCTGAGATGCAGTGTCCAGGTGGACTTGTGTTTTCTGCCACACAGGGACTTGTGACTTTGATGGATTACTTAATGTCTTTGAGTATCATTTTCCTTTCCAGAAAGGCGTATATTAGCTCTTTCCTCATAGGGTAGCAATGGCTGACAAAGGGGATGGTGTCACGTTCTTCAGTGCTAGTTGCTGCTGTGTCAGGATCTGGAATGCCTCCTAACGGCCCACGTGTTAAAGGCTTGTCCCCACCTTGGTGCTGCTTGGAGGCAGTGGAACCTTCGAGAGGCAGGGCCCATTGGAGATCTTGGGGACCCTGGGGCAGGCTCTCAAAGGCAGTGAAATCCTCATCTCTCTCTTCTGTCTCCCAGCTGTGAGGTGAATGGTTTTGCTAGGCCCTGTGCCCTCCCCTGCCATTGACATCGGGCAGCCTGACCAGGGCACTGGACTGGAACATCTAAAACCGTAAGCCAAAATGCAGCTTTTGTCCTTATCAATTGATTCTATCAGGTATTCGTTGTACTGCCTAGCACAGTCACTCAAGTGTCTTTTCCAGATATTCTGTTTCTGGTTTGTCTGTATATTCATTACAGATTTCTCCAGATCAGTACCACTTATACCATCATTCACTTAAATTTTCATTTGATCAATTTCATTAAGCAAATACATACTGTTTATCACCTAGGCACTGTTGAGATGCTGAGATATAGCAGAAAATGAAGAAGCCAAAATTCCCAGTCTTTATGGAGATCACAGGGCTAATAAGTTTATTTAAAAAAAATTTTGCTGTCACCTCCATCAATAGGAAAACAATGTTGCTTGAAAAAAGAGAACAGTAAAAACAAAAATTTTGTTGTCCCAGGTTCTAGTTAGCTATTGTTACTTTTTCTTTGTTTAAAGAGGACGTTTTGCAATGTGTGAGAGGTGTGTGAGACTTGTACCAGGTTAACACTCAAACCCTCCCATTGCTGTTATTAGGTAAATCAACAGAAAACAAGAAAAGCAGGCACTTCTCACTGTGGGATTCAAGGATCTTGAATCCTATTGTCCAAGTTGACTTTGCTGTCACTGGGAATACAGGACAGGTTCTGCACTTTGGGGTTGCCATTCGGATGCACAGAAAGCCCCACAGTTCCTGGTTGCTCCAAGGGAGGAAACTTCTGGCTATGAGAAGATTGATGGTAAGAGGAGGTACCTTCTCTTTGCAGGCATGTGACAGAAAAAGTCTGGGCACCCACTGCTGCATTGTTAATTACCCGTGGGTTTCATGTGTGTTTCACCAGGTTGCTGATTTCAAGCTTCCATCCTGCCTTCAGAGCCCAAAAGCTCTTGGGCCTCTTGTCTTTGTATCATTTGGCTCCTAGTACTAAAAGCCACATCCTGTTATGTTTGGTTGCTAGGTGGAGAAATGTTATCATGGGCTTCAGCAATAATTTATCCACAGAGCTCAAGGGGTTGTCATGTTCTCCTGACAGTGAGCTGCAGCACTTTATCAGCTCGCCTGTAAATCAGGCGTGTGTGGGTGCGGATGCCAGCACTGTTTGATCTCTTGCAGACACTGTAATAATCTGCTTTTGTCTGATTGATTCCTTCGCATCGCCACGCACATTGCAGCGGAGAGTGGAGTGGCCTCTGTTTATCTCGGCTGGTCATCTGCAGGAGGCCAACGGGGCAGAAAATGTTCTTGGTGCAGAGATGTAAGAGTTTTTAGAATTAGGGCCTTTCCATCATATCCCCGAGCTGGTTTCATTCAATAAATCAATGATAGCAGAATTGAATGCATCATAAATACCTCAAACCATATCTTTTACAAGAATGTAAGAGTAATTCATAGAAACAGGAAAGGTAACTTTGTGGGGAAGAATTATGACCCCGACAAGCTGCAGACATTCAGGGCTTTTTGCGGCAGTGCTCTCATCTCACCCGGTGAACTTTGGGGGGAAGGAAGAGTACAGCTCGGGCTGGCATTGGCTTCCAGAAAGCACAGGGGGTAAAGTTGAGTAGGACGGATCCTGTCCAGGCTGATCACTGCTTTTCAATCCAAGCACGAGTTTTTCTCAATTTCTGTCGGCTCCTGTTACTTACGGCCTGACGGTATCTAGGTGTGAAAGGATGCATCGCATGGTCATAATGGAGCAGATTGGACTCTGTCGTTTGATAGTTTATGAGCTGCCCTTCTGCTGCCGGCCCCCGAGCCCACCCTTGTAGAGGGACTGCCAGCCTTGGAAGACTCCCCGTCAGACGAGCCTGCGCTCCGTGTGCCGGGCTCCTAATTGCTGTCAGGTATTTCAGGGCATATTCTGGCGTCCCAAGCCCCCGGGAGTCGGCTGAGATCCATGAGCTGATGACTGCATGCGTGTGGCTGCAGCGTGCTATGCTGTGACCCGGGAGCCGTGGCAGATGCCCACGCCTGCCCCCTCTGAAAGCAGAGGTCAAGCTGATTGTCGATGTGATTGACTACATCCCATTGGAGAGGAGGATTTTGCCATAGGATGCCCCCTTGGATGGTGTCAAGATGAAATTACAAAAAAAGCTTTTCTGCTTAGAAACGAATGTAGCGCTGAAGAAAAACAAAAGTGACTCGAGTCGCTGTTTTGTAAAATCAAAGACACACAGTTGTCTATATTTTCAGACTGGTGGTCAGTAATAGTAATGATTGTCCCACTCCTGTTGTGTGGCCAGAAGTATTTCAGACCCCCAGCATACTTATTAGTGGTGTCAATTTGTAACTGGAGCTACAGGAGGGAAGCCACGGGCTGTGGGCCATACCTAGCCAGTTGTCTGCTTGGGTCAATAAAGTTTTATTGGAATACACTCGTGCCTATTTATTTACATGTCATCTATAATTGCTTTTTCCCTTCAACAGCAGAGTCGAGCGCTTGTGACACACACATGCCTGCGAAGGTGAAAATATTTACTACTACAAGGTCTTTGTAGAAATATTTGTCCATCTCTGGGCTAGAGGGTTGGCTCTGGTGCCAGACTGCCTGTTGAAATCTGGCTTTACCTCACACAGCTCTGCGACTTTTGGGAAGTCCCATAACCTCTCGGATCCCTGGTTTCCTCATGTATGAAACGGAGATAATCATAATAATTATCTTATTAAGTGGCCAATGGTCTGCCAAGCATCCTACCAATAACACAACTGGAAATGACATTCCCCGAGTGGCTTTTCATCTGTTCCCTGGGGCCCACTCTGGGCAGGTGCCCCTGCCTCTCACTTGGCACTAATTTTCAATGTCCTGCTTGTGCTGTCCCTGTGAAGCGGCTTTCATGGATTTATGGGTGTGGAATCTGCAGTCCAGAACTTTTTAAAGGCTACCAGGGCAGAGTTACAGAGGTCTCAAACCACGATGCTTTTTTAGTTCTTCAAACAGGTGCCCAGAGTGAGTTGAGATACAGTCCGAATGCATTGGAGTCTGGATCATCTATACGAACCTCTCCACTCTTAAAGACTAGTGTTTGAAACCCACAAGTCTATTTTGTACCCTGGGTGTCCACAGAGTTTTCCTAGAGAGAGCCAGAGTGTAAGTATTCGAGACTTAGCTCTACCTAACCTGCCACTGAGGCATGAAAACAGCACGGCATAGCGCACACACAAATGGGTGTGGTGGTGTTGCCATGAAACTCTGTAAAAAGAGGCAGTGGACAGCAGGTCTACAGCTTGCTGGTCTTGCTCTACCATCTCCGTCTTAAAGAGCTCACCTTTAGTCCCTGTACTCCATTTGTATTGGTATTGATGGAGTCCCAGGGTCCTTCCTTTAGAAAAGGCCCCATGCGTGGGGTATCCTGCTCTGGTCTCCACTGTGAGATTCTTAACTTTATTTTCCAGTACGTGTTCTAAGTGAAGTTGCGTGGTACACTGCTCATTGCTGGGCAAGGGCTGGTGTCCTCTGCCCTGGGGGGCCTCACTCCAGTGAAACCATCCCACCAGAATTCCTGCAGAAAGCAGCACCACACCGAAAGACAAAACTAGAAACATAATGGTAGGTGTAGAAATAGACTACAGAAGAAAGGAGAAAAGGGAAAGGAGAATTCTTTTCTTTTCTCTTCTTTTCTTTTTCTTTCTCTCTCTTTTCCTTTCCAAGAGCTTTTGCAGAAGAGCTTTGCATTTTTGCTTTACACTGGGCCTCACAAATTATGTAGCAGGTCCTGGCTGGCTCTCCACAGCTGTGTCACTTGGGATCCTCTTAGAAACGCAGAACCTCAGACCCCACCTCTGACCCATCCAATCAGAAGCTGCGTTTTGACCAGATTCCCAGGTGACCGCTGTGTGCATTCCGCGCGGAGGAGTTAAGCGCCTCTTTGGGGAGTTGTGGTCCTGGGTGGATGTTTTCTCACCTTGCCTGATGATCAGAATCACCGGGGCAAGTTTCTAGTGGCAGAGGCTGTCAGGCTCCCTGCCCCATTTTCCGGCACGGCCGCCTCTCCAGAGGAGGGCCCTGGGAATACATATTTTTAACAAGCACTCCAGATGACCCTTCCTAGGTGGTAAGTTTGGAAAATCCCACTCTTCATGAATGATGCACTAGGGCCTTGAAGCATCCCCGAGCACCTAACTTGTATCCATATCTGTCACTTACCTAGAGGACCTGGCTTAACCTCGCTTGTAATTTATAAGCACTTTAGCCAGAGCTGCTGCTTCTCAAGTTTCTGCGTGTTTGCAGGCTGCAGCAAAGAGCTGTGTCAGTGGCTTACAAGGAAAAGGAGCCCAAAGTGTTTGGGTAAAGATATCAAGATAAAGCCAGACAACCAGGGCCTTGGGCTTGAGATCTTTGGGCTACTGTTGTCAGCATTAGCGTACTGAGGGAGGAGGGGAGAGACCATGGTTCCATCCATCAGCAGTTTTTCTGTGACTAGCTCTTGGGTTGTTATGTGTGGTGACACATAAGAAAGTGTTAGATGACATCAGGGATGGATCTGGTAATAGCAGGGCCTCGACCTTGTACAGAACCATAGAGAATTTGGATCTAGGGTGCTACCACCATGCCTGACACACCCAAGGCAGACGTAAGGGGAGAAAGAAGTCCCACGAAGCAACTGGTCCTTTTAGCAGGAGATGCACCCAGAGTCAGCTAGAGTAGCTACAGCTTTTCTGTCCCAGTCTTAGGAAGTGAATGAATCTTAGCCCAGTGTCCTAGGGGCCTCTAGGGGCCAAGAGAGGAGGCACAGAGAGGTAGGACAACTGGGGACCTGTCCTTTCTTCAGGAGAGAGAGGTCACGTTGTAGGGATGCCCACCACGCATTCCCTGGGAATATGGCTTTGAGAGAAGCCTGAAACCCAGAGTTTCATGTTGAATTTCCTTATTTAAAAAAAAATCTTGAATTTCAGGACCACGTAAAACTGCTCAGGTCAAACAAAACCCGCTGACGGGACAGAGCTGGCCTGCGGGAACTGCTTGGGCTCTTCAATGATCACAGGAGCGCCTCTGTAGCAGCCCTCAGCTTCGGCGCCTTGCGCAGGGAAAGGGAAGCGCAGGCAAGGGCGGAGGTCTGGGTTAACACACGTTTGCTGTCCGTTGCTCTTGTCTGCGTGTGCATGCGTCCTCTCACGCACACCCTCGTGCATGTGTGCAGACTTGTCATGCAGTTTGAAGGTGCCACTGTGCCCAAACCATCTTTCGGACACCAGCTTTCATCTGCTTTGTCAATGACTGTGCAGTGCCAGTTGTTAAAACCTGGGTACACACACATATAAAATAATTATCTATGCGAATGGGTATGTAAATAGAATATGAATTAGGTAATGCATTATATTACATAATGCTAAATTCTGCCATCTGATATCCCCACATCTCAAGTCTGGGTAAGTGTCAGACTCTCAGTTCAGGAGGCCTAGTAGGTTGCCAACCCTGCACCAGCGACCTCAGGGCTTTTGTTTGGCGAGTAGTGTAAGTGTCCTTGTGATTTCAACTCGTGCAGTTCAGAGTGCTTCCGACCTGGGGTTTTCCTCTTGTGGCTCTTTGTCCCAGTCCCTTTCCTGTCATTCTTTGCCTTGTGCCAACTGCTGTAAGTTCAGCCCTGCTCTCAAAAGGATTTATTGTCTCTGAGGCTCTTAGCTCCCAGGCCAGCTCTTTTCCATCCATTTGTAGGCACGTTTCAGGGCCCTTTATGCTAGTTACCCGCTGCTGTGTGACAGTTTAAACAGCACACCGTTTTGGTCTCAGGGCTGGAAGGCTCAGGAATCTGCACGTCTGGCTCACGACCGATCCTGAGGCTGAATCCAGAGTCAGCCAGGGCTGGGGTCTCCTCTAAAAACCAGCAGGGAAAGAGGGCCCTCCCATGGGCGTTGGCAGGACTCGGTCCACAGGGTCAGGGCGCTCACTGGCTCGTGGGCAGAGACCGCCTCCTCTTCCTGCCAGGTGCACTTCTCCAATAGGGCAGCTGGCATTGTCCAAGTCAGCAAGGTAGAGAATGTGCGTGAGCCGGAAGTTATGTGTTTACATTCGAATCTCAGAAGTCAGTTGTGCCCCTTGACTGTGGCAGTGTTCTCTGGGGGACGCTAATGACTCCACAGGAGGGATTGTTCCAGGTCACGAAGGCCAGGAAGCAGTGGTTATGGGCGCCAAATGTCATTTGCCTGCCATACCTCTTCCTGACTCAGGTTTATTTATAAAAGTAAAAGAAATAAGATCCACTTCAAAGGGATTGAATGAAATGTGTGGATTACATGAGGTACTAATTCTTCAAAGCCTTTGAGTCATTTTGGGTCTGTGAGAAATGCTTAAAAATATGAGTTGTGCTGCTCTGATTACACATGGTTTTTAGTTTTTAGCCACACTAAAAGGACCCTTGGTTTGTATCTGAAAACATGGCAGCCCAGGTAAGGACTACACTCCCCAGCGTCCTTTGAGCTGGAGCTGGGGGATCTATTGTGAACGGTGATCACCAGCTCTTGGAAGCCTGGGGGCGGGCCCTGCAGTCTTCCTCCCTCCCTATTGGCTGGAATGCAGGACTGCATGGTGGGTACTGGACCAGCCACCACAGGCCATGGAGAAACTGTGTGTTGAGGAAGGCAACCATCAAAGTTGATCACCAAGCAGCCATATCAAGCTGGGATGCGAGCCTTGGGCTATTTCATTGGAAAAGTATCGCTTTTTCCTTAAGCCAGGAGTGTCCAATCTGCAGAGTCTGTTTTAAGCCATTATGATTTCGGTCTTTGTGACATCCACTAGATGAATTCCCTAACATATACAGTGCTTAAATTCTAGTCCCAGAAAATCTGTGCAGTTAACTCTTTGGTCTTTACAAGCATCCTAACAGAATCAAATTTTTTGATTTATGAAATATGCTAAGAACTGTGAGTCATGTTAGTTCACAGCAAATTAAACAGCTTTTATTTTTATTTTACTTTTTTTTTTTTGCTATCACTAGTAAGACTAGAACGATTATGGCTCGAGAGTGCCTTCTATGTCACATTTAAAGAGCCCTGCAATATGGCTCAGACAGCAAAGCTGCTTTCCTTGAGCCTGTGTCGCTGGCACGCAGCCTAGGGATGGGGAAATATTGGCATACAATAAATGTTTGCTGGACAAATGATTGCAAAAAAATAATAACCTACATTCAAGGAGAGGTGGCTATTTGTGCTTAAGTAAGTTACTTAACATCGCTGGGCCTTAATCATCTCATCATTTTAAATCCCAAACCAGGTGACATCTGGAATTATTTCTAGTCCTAATAGTCAATGATTCTGAGCTTTGAGGCAATTTCCTATACATCCTCGAGATATTTTTTCTTTCTCAGGAATCTACCTGGCACAGAAATCCCTGGGTAGATGGACACCTAGAGGATTAAGTGACGCAGGCTCAGGCTGCGTGACTTTCAGCTGCTGGATGTCTTT